>JAVQJG010088165.1:0-14924 GCA_036024015.1 Craterocephalus amniculus | reverse complement strand
AGCATATCTGTATAATACCCTCACTATCTCTTCACTTTACATGTATATTGCTCTTCTGCTTATCTACTATTTATTATTACTACTTTTATCTGTATATAATCTGCACTTTAATTGTACATACTGCATATACTGTATATAATGCACTTGCTGCTCTTTGCACTTTTGATTAGACGCCAAACTGCATTTCGTTACCCTGTATTTATACTTGAGTAATGACAATAAAGTTGAATAATAATAATAATAATAATTATAATAATAATTATGTCTATAACAACTATGATGTCATTAGAACATGTTTCAGTTTGTGCACATACAGTACCTTGTTCTACAACCAGGGGAGCTGGGGGAAGCCGAGCTCCTTCGAAAAGCAGAGGAGCTCCCCTAGAGACAGTCAGCTGACCCCCTTAGGGGGAGCCCTAAAAAATCCTCTTTCAGGTTATATTTTATTTTTCCCATAAGGTATCTTTTGTTTCATAAGAAGAATAACTCATAGTGTTACATCAGGATTAATCATAATTAAATCCTGCAAACAGCACAGGTGACCTGATACGATACCTTCAGCAGGTGGACAGCAGCGCTGTTTTCTTGTTTTGGTGTCGTCAGCATCCCTGAAACAGCCACTTGATGCTTTATTTGTGGTTGTTAAAAAAACCTCCCATCCCTATTTCTGAATAAATAAGCTGCATGCAGTTATTAAGAAGCCCACAAAGACAGTCAGCAGTTAAATATTCTTGTTTTTTTGTTTATTTTTTTATTGTAGCCATGCTTGTGTTGGGTAGATTATGTTAATTCCCAGCTCCCTTTGAATGCAGCAAAGTTTTACCTGTGAAGCCGCGTCTTACCGGTGGTTTGATTATCCTTTCTCGGCTATCTCTATACTTTTCTTGCCTTATCCAGTGTTTAGTTCCATTTTCACAAATGTGAGAAAATACTAAGAGGTGAGCACTGATTTGTCTATTTGAGTTTATAAGAACTTTGTTTTATTTTACATTGGTCAGTTACTAATTAAAACTAAAGCAACATGCTAGCAATGTCACAGCTATAAACTACATGTCGCTCCCCTTACGTTCTTCATTTTTTTTAATTTAGGCAGTAGTAGTTATTGCTATAGTTTGAATTCTGTACTTTTGCACAACCACAAAACGGTTAACCTTTCTATTTCTGAATCCCATGTCTGTTATCTCAACTAATAGCGCGCTGGAGATCTCTTTTTTAACTCTATATAGCAGGTTTTGGACCTGCAATAACCAGAGTTTTGACCGTGCTACTTGCACTAAAATGTATGTGCGTACATGTGAGGTGCAAAGTCATTGTGCACACCTGAAAATAGGGCACCCCCGAAAGCAGAGGTGTAATTCGAACCCTGTCTACAACCTTCTCTAGCATGTTATACATTGGGTTTTCAGTTAGACTATCTGCTCCTGCAGAGGGCGCGCTGCATCTGCTGATCAATATTAGTCCAAGGAATTTCCTCTGTCGGCCCCCACCCCTTAATCGCAGAGGTTTTATTATGAACTTTTTTTTCTTATTCATCTAATATCTTGCCGTCTTTTCTTAACTTAATCTGATGTTCTTGTTTTTCTTACTGGTTTTACAGGCAAATACCTTCATTCTGCTGTCGTTCTTTTCACATTAAGATGTTTTTCACATATTTCTATTTGCTGCTTTCACTAATATATCAATCTCCATTTGTTTTAAATTTGCACCTTTCTTGCTCTCCTTCTACACTGCGAGTCAATTGCGCAAGCTAAATCCTCCATTTAAATAAGCTTATTTATGACCGTTATCAATAGCACAAACATTGATTGTAGATCACCCAATAATAATGGGAACATAACATGTGCAATTTATTTGCGGCACATGCAATTTTGCTTCACCTTTTTGGGATCTTAGTAAATCAATGCCCAGATATCTACGAAATGAAACAGAAGGAATTCAAATTGTATGTGACAAACTTTACTCCTTAAACACAAAATATTCCCCTCCAGAATTAATGTTCTGTAAAAATTAAACCAATCTAATTCAAGGCAGTGCTGTAGCAGGTAATTCATAGTTAAAAAAACAAATGCAGGACACAAGTTTTGTCATATCATGAAGGATTCTCTCTGAAATGAAACAACACAATTAAAAAAAAATAGAAATAAAAAAAATTAGATAACAGAGAATGCAATGCAGCAAATAATTAAACTTGATGTGAACCAACATTCAAACAAAGTGTACTGTAATGTTAACTCTACAGAGTAAAAAACAAGGTGAAACTAATAGTGATGTAACTTAATTTCCAAATAACATAAAAATAGAGTCGAAAAAACATATGCAAATCCAGAAAACAAGATCAAACATCAAAACAAGATTTTATTATAAGCATATTTGCAATAAGAGTATGCATGTATGTAAAGTATATTGTTTTTTTGTGTGTAACCTACCATCCATCTATCCTGCTTCTTCCAACGCTAGATTATTGGGGGACTGGAACCTAGAAAGTTACTCTCTGCTGAGTATGAGTTATTAGGTTCTGTGGATTCATTGCTCCTCAGGTTGTCAGATATCCTGGATGTGACATTATATATCTCCTGAGAATCTCTTGAGAATTTTGATTAGATAATGAAATTGATAAATCTTAAATAGTCCTCAAGATGAAAGCAGAGGCTGATAGAAAGCATGACTCAGGAAACTGTTGGTGTCTTTGCTGTCAGTGGAGACCAGATGATTCAGAGCACAATGTGTCACTTGGTGAGAGGAATCCCAGCTGTGTAACCACACATAATACGTGCACATAGCATGCTAAGAAACGTGCCAAAATGTTAGTTTTATTACAAGCATTCCTGTCACAGCAAGCCCATAGTATAGTGGTGAACACATATCCACCAAGCATGACTGCATCCTGTAATCTCTGGCTTTTGGGCCGTTTTCTCACATTTCACTACAGTTCAGCACATTGCTGAATGACATGGAATTTCATGGCATTTCTTGAAGCCAGGCTGTCAAGTTCACTGAGCCATTTAGATGATGAACTCTTCCTTGCAGACCTCAAATTGTGTGCAAAATGCGTAACATCGACACTGCCCTGAAAAGAATATTTGTGGTTTCTGCATCTTCAGTTGTTTTCTTTTTCTAATTTGTGGTTAATGCAAAGATGCACACCTGCGCCAGACTAATTGAAGGCCCACAATCAAGTTTGAAGGGGAATGCCATTTATATAAAAATCTTGTTCTTCTTCTTTTTTTAAGGTTTGAATGTAATTTAAAATACAAACAAAAAATAAATATTTTTCTTCTATAAAAAAACAACTTTTTCATGCTAAAAGAAAAATGGATTTATAAAGATAATAAATGAAAGGGGCACTGTATGAAAGCACAGAACCAAAAAAGAGCAAATAGAGCAGAAGGTAAAATCTATTTTTATGTGCTGATTGCTCATTTCAGGTCAAGGGGAAGACATGGTACAGTATAAAAAGAAAATGCCAGAGGGAATAAGAAAAGGGTTCTATTTAGACCTCCAATTGTGGATGAATTTTACAAAAGCTGGATCCAGAGTGAGGCAGGACACAGAAACGCAAGTGTATGTTGTATGAGGACAAGACCTTTTTACACCCCCGAGGAGCTCCATTACTTAAACTGGATGTAAGGCTAACGGTGCCATAGAAATCTTTGCGCGGCTTTATAGGGAGCAGGGGAGGGTGGGGAGAGGAAGGGTGGTTAGAAAACCCTGAGAACAACCTTAGAGTATCTCAAGTCAATGGATTCTCCCCTCACCTCTAGTAGGGAGCCCCACATCACCATCACACCTCTTCAAAGGTCGAAGGAGAATCAGACACTGCATACTTAGCAGGCCTTCTGACCTGGCCAATCAAACAGCAGCCACATACTGTACCTCTTCAACACAGACTGAGATTAGGAGGGTTGTGTGCAATCAGTTGAAAGAGTTTGACCCCACCCCACCCCACCCCCTCAGCCATGTCAGACCTTTTTTTAACCTTTCAGACAATGTGTGCTTTAGCTGAGGAAAAGTTGGTGCTGTTTCAAAACAGTAAATTATTGCCTTTTGTTATGATTCCCATCAAAGCATGAATGCGTCCTATACTGTCGCTATTATTGTAATGTACTGAATGCAGGTTATTGCATGCAGCTTTTTACCACGTTAGTATGCAATGACTAATATAAAATCAGTATCAATACAGCCATCCTTTTTTAGTGTCACCCAGTCATGAAGTGACTGTTTTTAGATGTGGCTGCATTGCAGTTTTCTAAAACAAAATTAGCATGCACACTTGTGTTTCCATTATAGCTGAACTTGAGTAGAGTAAAACCTTTACTTTAAAGTTTTACCTTTAAAGGTTTACCTTTAATGTGAAGGTAAACCTTTTAAAGCAAAGGTAAGCCTTTACTTTAAAAGACCCTTACTGCAATTTTTTCATGTTAGTTTTATTGTTGACTGAACACTTTTCTATTGCACTTAAAATTAGAGATTATCGTATGATAACATGTTTCACCAGCTAAACAGAAGCTTTTCAAAGTCCTTCAGATAATCAGTTGTTCAAACACTCAGACTTATTTTAGTTCAGGGATCAGATATTGGCCCACATCCTCTGGTCTGAAGTGGGCAAGACCAGGAATACTGCATAGTAATGAAGAACAAAAAAAAGAAAACTACACCTTTTCCCCCTTTTTCAGTGCAAAGAAGTCCAAGTATATACTATCAAAATGTTTATATTTAATGGACTAAACTTTAAGAAAACATTAAGGAAAATCTGAATTTTCTTAAATAAATGGAGTTCCAACAATATTTAGCCTCAGTTATACATTTTCATTTTCACATTTTCATTTAGATTCTTTCTGTTTTTAATTTTATTGTATACATTAACAACATTTGTAAATAAAGATAAATATAATATATAAAATTAATTCAATTTTATCATTCTTAAATTTGACATTTAGAAATACAATTACTTGATATAAAAAACATTTAAATAATTTTTTTTAATTAAATTGTCAATTGTAAGTTTTCATTAATTTGAATAAGTTCTTACTAAATTCCAAAGATTATACAACTTACAAATCAAAATGGAACAGAAGAAAATCACAGGTACCTGTAAATAAAATAACTTATATTTCACAATATGATCAGAGCAACTTTTACCATATTTATCCTGTGGGTCAGTTTAAACAAAAAAGGCAGTGGATGCACCACTAACAGCGTGTGTTCAGTGTTATTTCCTCTTACATAAGAACCAAAGGATCATAAGAAAAATTCCATAAACAATAAAACGGTTGTATTTGCAGTATATGCAAAATATGAGGCTTGTCTTTATTCTTTTGCATAAGGAGTTTCAGGAATATAAAATGGAACGCTACTACATTCAGTACTACAGTACACACTACTATTACAGTACATGTCATCACAGACACTATATGTTCAGAACATAAGACATCACAACATCCTTATACAAAACAGCAAACTCTAGCATTCATTTGCATTCAGCCAGAGTTAATTCCCGTCTGACGTATATGTATGACCCGACAGCAGGTTCAAATGTTTGATGGATAAATATTTGGTAACCTACTGACGTTTGTGTTGACGTAAGTCCAGAGGGTGTGCGATCATTGGAGGAGAAGTAAGTGACCTCATGTCCTGAAAACTGCAGCAAGATGGACGGAGAGTGGGCCTGTCATGTTCCTCCAAGGCGGAGATGGCATGATGTGTGCATCTAAAGTGACAGCAGGCTGAGGCAAACAAATCTCCCGTCTCTGAGGGACTCTACTCTTTTGCTGTAGGTGTATAGTTGAGCCTGAGCAAGTCAGCAAAAATGGTGAAGATTACACCTCGATGCCAGAGCTGTCTAGCAAAAGGTTGTAAATGAACAGAAACTTGAGAATTCATATTAACTGATCACTTCTTAAAGGTTTTTCCCTTTCCGTGCTTGTGCCTTTTCTCTATTGTATGAAATGTATCATCTGAGCTTCAGTGTCTACGTTACTCAGATGATACAGTTTACTAAAGGAGGCGAAGTTGCAAGGACGCCTGAGGAACGAACAGTTTAGTACGCTTAAATGTCAATATTGCCTGCATTTAATGTAATCAGGAACCTTTCTATATTACTCTCCCGTTGCAATTCCAATGTACCCCATTTAGCTGCTTTTTTTTTTCTTCAGGAAAAAAATAAATTCTGTTCCTCACTGCAGCAACAAAGTCCTTCCAGCGTGTCCTGATGGAACATGCCTGGAACTCCTCACCAGGGAGGCGTCCAGGAAGCATCCTAGCTAAATTCTTTGCCACCTCATCTGGCTACTTTTGATGTGGAGGAACAGCATCTTTACTTTGAGCCGAAATTTTTACCCTCAAAGGGAGCGCCTGGCCTCCCTGCAGAGGAAGCTCATTTCAGACGCTTGCGTTCACAATCTTGTCACCACCCACATATTATGAACTGTGGAAACAAAGATCAAGTGCTGGGCCTTTTGCCCCAGCACCTTTTTCACTGTGACTAATCAATGCAGTTTGTGCCACTGCAAATGCAAAATTCTACAGAACAGCACAAATCTGCTGCCACTTTGGAGTTATTTCACTTTGAGGAGCTTTAAATAAAATGGTTTTCCTTTCCAACCATGATTGTTTATGTGCCTGTAATTAGGTGCTTTATTAAACAACATTCATAAGCACAGACTGACTAAGGGGATAAAAAGGGAATCTATCTCACTAAATATTAAATGTATGGGGCTTTTGTGAATTAAGATTTGGACACAAATGTTCAATATCCCTTGGAGCATGTTATTTCTGCATGAGAGAGTGTACCCTACCTGACCTGAGAGCTTGCACAGTCTGACACCAATCAGAGGAAGAAAAAAAAACTTGAACACTTGGTGCCGTTTGACCATGAAGGTTGTTACTGAACCCTTCTGGATCATAATGTCATCATGTGATATGCCATTGCTCCGGGAGGCATTTCCTGAAGCTACATTTGACTACATGTAAACTCAGAATATCCACCATTGTTTCAAAACAGTCAAAGAAATAGAAAAAAATAAACATTTGGAAGTTGGAAATTTCATTTTCAAATTTCAAATTTCATCATTGATTAACAACTTTCAAACAGATGCTGGAAAAATAAAAAAACATTTTTACTTGTTATTCTCAGCCCAATCAAACACTAGAAGGGCAGGGAGAGGAAATTACTTCATTTCCTCCGCCAGGTATTTTGAGCAAATAAGATACGTGCTGACAAGAATTCCCACCCAATTACGAAGCAAATAACTAAGAATTCATACACACAACCTCTCACTTACAGTAAATACAGCACACATCTCTTTCTCTCTCTTTTGTTTGCCCACATATCCCTTGTAATTTTTGACACATAGACCTCTTTGGGGCATTTTGCAAATCACCGGTCTACCTTAACAAAAACGCTTTGTTCTGTGCTCCTGTGAGCATTCCTCACTGAGCCCAAGGAGCAGAGGCTCTGCAGCTCAGGCGCTGTGTAGAAAACCGATGAGCCCGCGTCACCATCTCGGTGGGTTTTGCCAGTTTAAAAACACCAGCATATTGTACACAGGGGATGATAATCTCCTCACAGGATGAGGGGCCATTGTCACGATGTAATCAGACTACAATGTGTTCTTATGATGCTCTTTGTGGATTGCGTTGCTATTTTGAGGAAAGCTCAATCAGACTAACCACCTGCTCTTAAAACCAGCTGAGTGCTATTTTGCTCTCTGTTTGGACCCCATGATTGCATTCTTGCAGGTAGTGAAAGGTCTAGATTACACACAAAACACTGATTATTTTTCTTCTTCTTTTTTCCTCCTTCTCCCCCCCAGCATCTTACCCTGATTGAAATAAAACTCCCTCAGCGGAATCCAGGTAGGCTACAATTTACCGCAAACAATCTTCAATCACAGCACTGACTGGGAAAACGACAGGCAGACTGAAGAAATCCTTGCATTAACTTTAAAGGGCTTGAAGCAAACCGGACCTGTATTCTCAGGTAGCTTACAATAACATAATGATAAACAAACACCCCAAAGTGCTTGTAAGATGGTAACAGTGGTAACAGAGAGATTCTTGAAATGAACTGATGAAACAAGTTTATTTAATCATGTTTTTAGGGTAAAACAGAAATGGCTTACACTAAAAGCTGGCACTGTAAAACACCATCTTCCCACAGGTATTTGGTTCAGTGTCTGTCTCTTGTTTACTTTCCAAGCTAGATAAACAGAAACCCACATGGAGCTCAGTGCCAAGTTCAGTAAAGGATGATGTTGGCTCCATCCACTTAGGGACTGATGCTCAACAAATCCCAGAAGCCTTATGCAAACACAGTCAAAATGAGAGTATGACTTTATTTACTCAAAGTCTCAAAGTTACGGCGCAACGTTTACATGTGAAATCTGCAAAATATAAAACATGTCTTAGACCTTATAGCAGCAGATAAAGCAGACACCACAATTCCCACCTTTATATTTTTATTTCTGATATCATCATCAAAATTTTTACAAAACATTTTCTGACAATAATATACTCAAAGAAGAGCCATATTTTTGCGCTTGGACCAGGTCTCCACAAAAATGCTTCAGGTCTGAATACAGTAAAAAGAACAAAGAAAAAATACTCCAAAGTAAGAAAACAAACCAACAACAAACCAACTACCAAAGTAAAACAATGCAGCGCATATTTACACCCTACAGAAATCAATGCTCTCTGCAGGAAATGGATGAAAAGCAGAACGTGGGGATTCCGTGTGTACGCAAAGCATTTAAGAGGCCGCAAAATCAAAGAGGATGAAAAAAAACTGTCTGACCCTGCAAGGAAATGAAGATTTAAGTCTGACGTTGCTCTCTGTCAGGTTTCTCCTGCTCGCTCTCACATGGCTACCGCTGAAGAAGAATTAAATCCATTTAAATAAAAACCTTCTGTGTTTTGTTTTTTTTGGCGCTTACATTAAATCCAATTAGGGCTGTAAACGGGCTTTGTCTGACAAACGAAAAAAGCGTGTTTCCCAGACAGAGGTTAATGATCACCCCTTCCTTCTCTGTGCCACCTCTGACATGAGCAATGGCAGAAAAACAGAGTCGGGACAATGCGGGTCGAAGGTTAAAGACTTCCTGCTAATGTGAAACAGCGTGGAACAATAACAATCAATGGGGAACGGGCTGGCCTGAACATCAGTAATGGTGACGTAGCTTTGGAGGAGGTAGAGGAGTGGGTGCAATATTGTAGATGCACACACGCGCGCGCGGACACACATTCAGGCCATCTGGGTACATGCAGGGTAGCTTAGTCAGGAGCAATTACTCCTGTCCCTCTTTAGCACAACAAACTTATTAATTCTTACCATTTTTCTGTCTCTACACACACTAATGTCACACTAACTATAAAAGCAACCAAAATTGGAAAGTGACAGATGAGCTTTTTTTGTTGTTTAATTATCTTTTTTTTTTTTTTTCTTTCTGCTTAGGCCCCCCTCTCCGACTTTGAAGAGCCACCGACTGTGTGCTGTATGGGCATGCCCCGTCGCTGTCTGCTGGTAAGACGCAGATGTATGACAGAGGAGGAAAAGCTGCAAATCCACGTCTGGCTTGGAATTAATTTCTCAAATCTATTTATCAGGTAATGGATTAGAGCCAACTGAACCGTCGCAGATGGCCTTGGGTGAACTGGAATGGATGGGTGTGTCAAAACCTGCGGTACTTTATTATCATTCATCAAGGTACTGTATGTGTGCTGCGTGTGTGTCCTGTGACTATATGTATCGATGCGTGATTGCTGCTACGGCGAAAGACGGGCAAGTCAAAATGGATTCTTAGTAATAACAAGTGTAAATGAACATTTATGAAGCTTTTGTATGTGGAGCATGCATAGTATACAATTCAGACAATGCACGTATGCTTTTTGTTTCAGCTTTGTGCCACGTGGGACTCTACACAACAATCTGTCAGAACTGGCTGTTTTTGTCGTTTTTTACAGTGGAAATAAAGCTGCCTGTGCCTTTCAGTTAAAAACAGCTGCATTACAATAAAACATCCTCACGCTAACCCATTTGTCCCTTGACATCCTACATATTCTACACCATCTCTGTCTCTCCATCTTTTCATCTCTTACGCTTTCCCTCTTTCCTCAGTGATGTGCATTTAGGTTTTCCTCTCAGCAAAAACACTGAAATATGACAAGTTTTTACTCCTATTCCTCAGACCTTTATTCACCCCACCCGAAGCAAAAGGAAAAAAAAAAAAAAAAACAGGAGAAAATCATAAGAAAAGAGAAGAAAAAAAAAAAAGAAAAAGATCCCTTTGGGGACTTGAGCCAAAACTCAAAGGGAGGGGAGGGCTGGGGAGCTCGGGATGTACAAAACTGTAAACAAACACAGCAGAGGAGAAAATGAAGCCTGTTGGCATTGCGGGGCCAGCGCAGACGGTCCTGGAGTTCAGCTCAAACATGCACCGTTAGCATGCAGCGCTTGTGCTTCCAGCTCCCTGATGGCAAAAGAAATGGACAAAAGACTAAATAATTACTGGCAGCAGGATTTGAACATTCCGCTGAACATATCTGATTTTATCAGGAAGGTAGTCATCATTAATCAAATGTTGATTAGTGACTGATTTAATTGTGGACATAAAAAGATTTTATTAGCATTTTTTTAATTACACATGAAGGGCAAAGTAGCTTTGATATCCATGTTCAGACTAAATTAAACCATTATCATTGCTCTGAAACCTGAAGTAATTACGACACATAGAGCCGGGCTTTTAGAGGGAGACTCTGGACTGAGTGCCCAATGAAAATCTATTTCTCTGTTTCACAGCCTGAATTGCTTGGGAATTCTGCTTTAGGGGAAACAAGAGCAGGAACGCATGAGCAAGCAACTCGCTTTCGAACCTGTGACGCTGTGCATGGCACGTGCTGCTGGTTCTAGGACAGTCCAGACAGAAAGTACTGTATCTCCCTTACTATGTGTCAACCGCTTTGTTTCTCCTTCCTAACTGGGCAAAGTTTCCCAAAATATGAGCATGCGGACAGAAATAGAACATCATTAAACAGGTTCACCTGAGTCACCATGTGGCAGACATAAAATCCAGGCCAAAGGAGTTATCAGGGGTGATAAAGAGCAAGGCAAGACAATACATGGAGAGAATTAAGAGAGCTCCCATTATAAAGACATTGGCACAGCTGCTATTACAAAGTAAACTCCACCAGCACTATTAAGCAACCGTACTGAGCGAATCAACTGCTTTTTTATGCAATGTCCTGTACAGGAAGGGGTCTGTACCCTTCTTAGTGGTGGTATGATAAAGACTTGTTTTTATGGGTCTGGTTTTTGGTAAAACATTGAACAAAATAATGGCACATCAAAAAGACAAAAACAAAAAAAAAACATTCAAACAAAAAAAAAACATCCTCCGCTAGTTAAACTCCTAGTGTAAAGAATAGCACACTTCTTCTCCCCGAGTAAACCTTTATGTGTCAGACAGTGTTGAAATTCTTAAGCAAGAGATTTGGATCGGGATGCAACTAACAAACACATCATGCGGCCACCATCTGCAACATGAGCTCTCGAACAGGTCTAATGACCAGAACAGAAAACGTGGATGTGTGAGGTTTGGCGCTCTGAGAACATCGCAACAACAAGGCTCCCACTCTTTCCTTCTTCACGTGATTAAGTAAAATGATTAGACGTGAGAAATAACCTCAGTAATATCATTTGTGTTGGATGGTAGAGTCATGAAGGGAGCAGATAGAAAAATAATCATCATTGAAACAACAAGAGCATTACAATAGGAACCCCCTCACCGAGTCATCTTGGTAATATATTCCCACTGGAAAGTGAATAAGGCTCCTCTTCTGTCCACAGTCTGCGTTTCAGAAGAAGTAATGTTCATACTTTTGTTTTTCCTCTTTAAAGACTTATTATTTACACGATAAATAAGTTCTATTTACGTTTGTCCTTTGATTAGTCTCATAGAATTTCTTGACATCATCTTTGAACACTTCAAAAATGGTCTCTTTTGCCTTAAAACAAAAAGAGGAAAAATAAGAACGAAAAAATAATTCCCTATTTTCCTCCGTCGTCGCGAAGATGCATCCACTTTTTGACTCCTCGGATCAGTCTTCCGTTCTGTGGGAGGACCGAGCGGAGCTTCCACAACTCCCTGGAGTGCGACAACTGACATGTAGACAACCACCTCAGTACGCTGCTCAGATTAAAGAGATGATGTTTGACAGGCCATCCCCGCCATATGTGAAGTCCTCAACAGCTCCATAAGACATTGAGCAGCAGTACTTGACACGGTGGCTAAGGGGTTACAGAGTGAATAAAAGTCCAGTGCTGCAGGCACGCTTTCAGGAAACATAAAAAAAAACAAAAGCAAAAAAAAAACGTGTCTGGCGATATTCCCAGTACAGTGCATGGGTTCATATGCAGGTCAAACTGAAGTCAACGTGCTGGCTCAACATTCCCCCACCAGGCATTGTCGTTCTCAGTAACAGAGAGGCGTCGGGAGCGCACACGCTGAGCTTTGCCAGCCCAGCAAGACGGCGCTCTTCCAATAGTCCAGCGTGATCAAAGTCAAACATTGACTAGACAATGTTTCAAATGACTGTTTGGGGCAGTGAGAGAGGTCTGACTTTCAGATAAAGTGGACCTTTTCAATATTATGTACAAGACTTGCACTCTGATGTACATATTTGCACGCAATTCTGCAAAATCAGCTGGGAAATAGTCATATACAGTCACTTTTCTTTTTTTTTTTTTAAATCTTGTTCTGTTGTTTTTTTGTCTTTCTGCTGAGTAAAGGGCACCTTGATGTTTCTATGGATCATACAGCTTTGGTTGCTGTCGTTGCTGTTATTCGTGGCATCACTAGTCTATGGATAACATGGATCAACGAACCAGACGTTGGGAGAAGCAGCTGATTAAATGAAAATGACAAAATTCCAGTTAAACTACCCCAGCTTGACTGTTGTATTTGAGTATTTTGCTTAAATTGATCTCAGTTCATCTGAAATAGCAGGGGCTTTGGTGGTGGTAACAGTGAGCTGGGAGAAGCTTGTAAGTAGTACAACTGATATTTTATGTATGTGCATTAAAGCAAGTTATTAGTAAACTCTTTGGTTTAATATGCACATAAAAATGGAACTCAGTTCGGAATACGAAATCCAGAGAAACAAAAAAATCTGTTAGCATTTGTGAATAAATGATATTCAGCAGGTCTCCCTAGCTACTATAAGCAGAATTTTCGATAAAAACCTCTGCACTTTGCATAACCTCTGGCTCCATTTCTGAAATTATCTTTTTTTTCCTACTTTTTCTGATTGAGATGTAATGTTATTGCACTTTCCCTCTCTTTTTGACTTTGCTGCTGCTGCTGCTGCTGTGAACAGGTACACTATTACCCTGACATGGGAAATGACAAAGACCAGATTTGGGAACAAGGTACCCTTTGTCATATGCTGAAATACCTCCCGAAAGTCAATAGTTTGGGTTTTCTCTGATGTATTTTGGAAAAGAAAATCAGAAGCGGTGATGTCTCATCATGCTCTGTTAGGATGAGACAGTGTGTTTCAAATGCCAATTCCCTCAAGGCATAATTTGAAAATGCAGTCCTATATTTCGTGTACTCATGTTCCTAAAAAGAAGGCCCCACTGTATAACCACCTCACCTGCCCTTTTTTTTCAAAGTCACGGTGAACTAGAGGCCTTTGCCCCATTTCTAGCGACCAGTTCCACTAGCGTCCAAATTTGAGTGTGGCTGTGCGCTCGGCAGGAGGAAAGGGGCCACTCGGAGCTTCAGTTTGTGGTCTGAGGTGTGGTGGAGGGGAGCGGGGTCCTGGCACAGGGGCACCTATGCTGGCAGCAGAGGGCACGGCGGGCAGGGCCACTGTCTGTATGGTTCCCCTCTCACATGGCCCCAGGTCTTCAAGTCCCTCCAGGCCTTGAGGTGGTCCTTCATAGCCCATGTTGAGCCTCAGGGGTTGGTGGGCTTGGCAGTAGTCTACAATAGGCTGCTCATAGCGGTAGAAGGTCAGGGCGCCCATCTGGTGGGGGACCTGTTTGGAAGGATAGAAAAGAGGAGGGCACAGGCAGGGAGATGGGGGGAATATAGAGGGAGAGAAGAGGGGATAAAAGAGGAAAGAAAGATTTGTTTGATATAAAGTTTCACAGTCAAAAAGTTCTTCCAATAGTTAGATGTAAGTTAGATGTAGCAGAATGACACCCAAGATGAATAATAAGGAGACAACGTCAGCATTGTTAATCTCAATTTCATTCACTGTTTGGGTTAGTTTTAAACACCAAAAAAAGGGGAGTAGTCGAAGAGAAGAAAATCAGAAACCGTCAAAGCTGCATAAAAATAGATAAATAAATAATGTGAGTCATGAGTTTCCATTGCTGCTTCAAAACAAACTTGGCTTCTTCTTTTGAAAGCAGGCAACAGTATAAGTAACTTTACTGGTGGGTGTAATTCAGTGGAAGTCATTTTCCTAAGAGTAGGAAACTGCAGTGGATATCCACAGAGCGGAATTATTTTATCCGAGAAATATGAAATCAGAAGTGACACCAGTCAGCAACTGGAGTTTACAGACTCTTGAATAAGGAAAATTTTGAGTGGTGAATTAAATTATTGTGATTTTTGTCAGGTCATTTGTGGTTTCCTAAAGAGTTAACATTCCCACAAATGCTGATGAATCTCTCTTCAAAACATGGAAAAATCCACATTTTATGAGTGAGTTATTTTGATATCCACTGTTTCCAGAACCTGTGAACCAGTGTGGGCTGCATGGTTGGTCAAAACGTTTATGTTGCCATGTTGCAACAGTCCATTCTTCAGGGTGCAAGGGTGGAATTTATCAACAACAAAAAAGGCCAGCAAAAATAACAGAGCTTAAGTAGTATAAATAAGACTTTACTTGTATTTAAAGAAACTCGCATTTGGGCACAG
>JAVQJG010088122.1:0-12517 GCA_036024015.1 Craterocephalus amniculus | reverse complement strand
CTCTCTCTCTCTCTCTCTCTCTCTCTCTCTCTCTCTCTCTCTCTCTCTCTCTCTCTCTCTCTCTCTCTCTCTCTCTCTCTCTCTCTCTCTCTCTTCTCTCTTAGATGTCACTGACTGGTGCCTACAATGTTCTCTGTGTGTGTATGATTGTAAGATTCTGGGTGGGTGGGTGGACAAAATACGCGGCTCACAGGATTAAAGGCTGCGATGACAAGAGGGGAGTGCAGAAGGGGGAGAAGACGGTGCCGCGTCATGGCAGATCCCGTGTAACGCCAAACATTATTGCTCTCAAAAAGGGGGATGTTCCCTGATCTGCTTCCATGAAGGTCCGGATGAATTCAGGTTTCGGGTGCAGATCATTTACCCTCCGTGCTCAAGGGCACATTGGCAAAATGTGCTTTTGAAAGTTGGGTAAACTGTTTTTTGTTTTTTTAAGACAATGAGGAAATTATAGCCTAATATTTGAAGGGTTGAACTTGCTCTCCATTTTGACAGATGCGCTGGCCTTGCCTTAAGTTCTCAATGAGGTGTGAGTGTCCTTATCTGACAGAAGTGGGGAAATTCTGCCTTGAAGAGGTTACCTCATTATCTGGCTGCTGCCTTTAAATCATTGCTTAAATGATAAGTTGAAGGCTCTAATTGTCATAATCATTCTCATCAACACTGTGGTTGTTATGATTATGAAGGTTGTCATGTTAGGCATCTCTAAATTTGTATTCAATTAATCAATGAAAATCAAGGCTGACTGAAGGAGGCTTATTGTTTATTCACAGAAGTATATTTTTAAGTCACATAGTGGGAACAGAAAGATGTAATACGATTATAAATGCCTGCAATTTTATCATTTAAAACCCCCAAACATTTAGAGCCTCATCAGTATCTGAGCTTAAATTCTTTGAATGAGAGCAGAATGCAATGCCTACAGTGGACGAAAGAGGCTGAGAGACTGAGAAAGAGGAAGCAATCACCAATCATCAAGTGTTTAGCTGGCATGTACTAGGCCAAGCGTCACCTTATTAAATCATTAGACCATATTTCATAATCATATAGGGCTTCCAGCCAAGCTAGAACTGAATCAATAATATGTCATCTCAGGGTAGAGGCAAAACTGGACGCCAGTCAATCTGCAGCAACAGTATGCATCTCCTGCTGGCTGCATATCTAACGAGGGTGCATCTGTCTTTAGGACAGCAATATAGCACGTCTCCCTCTTTCACCTTGCAACTGAGAGGTGGGAAATGACAGCACATCTGCCTGTGTGCAGCGACAACCCAACACACCGCAGCATGTGAGAAGTACTCTACTCTCCAATGTCCCGTCCCCCTGTGCAGCTCAAATATGACGTTTGTGCTGACGCACAGTGCTGCTGAATAGATGAGCATAATTATGGAGCCCTGTCTGTGTTTGGCCAATCTGGTGGATGCCTGCCTCTGAAAGTGGGTACTGCACGAACAATGTGGGTGTACCAATTAAGTTACCGTCTCACAAACAATGTTCTAATTACTGTCTGGTGCTTTGGAAATTTGGCAGATTCTTACCTGTTATAAAGGTCAATTAAGCATAACTTTAAACAGTCTCTTGTTGATAGACCACTCTACTCTGGCTCTGTTTTATCCATCTCTGTTACTCCTAACGATATGAGATTCTTGCAGCATGTTTGATCTGTTAACTGCAAAGTCAACAACAATACACCGAGTAAATGCTCATGCTGTGAAAAAAGGATTGTTCTGATACTAAACAGTATATTAACTCATGTGGTAAGCAGTCTTGTTCAAAATCCACAACTGAATTGAGAATTTCACCTGTATTTCGATTCATCCATACCACTTATCCGGGGTCGGGTAACAGGGGGTGGAAGTCTGAGCAGGGAATGCCAGACTTCCTTCTCCCTAGCTAAATTTCCAGCAAGCATGTAGTTTTTTGGGGGTGTTTTTTTTAGCTTTTGCAAAGTGAATTTTGTTATGAAATATAAATCTATGTTTTATGTATAAATGAAAGAAGGTGACAATAGCCTATTCGTTCTATTTCTCAGTTCATATCTTTTATGAAATTATTTAAGATTGCAGTGACAGAGTACATTGTATTCCCACAGATACTTTGACTTCAACATTTTATTTTCTTCTTGTGCAGTGCTATATAAAAAAAAACTATGACTGAAGCTAAGTTATACTTAAATAAATCAATAAAAATGATTGTTTTTTACTTTAGAGAGGGGTCAAAGCAGTTTTTTAGGGCTTCTACATGCCAAAGAACCCTTGTATTTCACCCACTGCTTCTACCCAAAGTCATGATGGATGATGTAGTTAGTGCTAGCTATTGATTGTCCACCCAACACTAACCTTGACTTATCTTGGCTCCGCATTTAAAATGTTCAGAATACACCACTGGGTTGCAACTTGCTGCATTATCAATGGTCTTGAGGCATGACAGTAAATTATGTTGTTGAATGACTTGTGTTGCTGCATTAAAATTGTTTGCAGTATATTTGTTTCTTTATTACAGTGATTCTTTGTTTCATAATAACCATCTGTGTTACAATATGTATCACATGACTGGTGTTTCATCACGATCACCTCATTGCTGGAAAGAAAACAAATGTTGTTCCCTCCCACAGACCTGTCCGGTTAAATCACAGTGAACATTTGTTACATCACATTGACCTGTGTTGCTGCATTACAATCATCTCCTGTTGGATCAAACCAACCCTCATTGCATCATGATAACTTGTCTTGCTGACTCACCGTTATTGTATTACGATGCTCAACAGAAGTTTGAAATTGAAAAAAAGTTTTAATTCAGCAACACATAATTGTGACTGGAGACACAACAAGACAGCTGATTCTGATTTTGCGGTTTCACAAACGTGTGTTGCAACAGTTCATCGTGTTTTGATGCTTGATTATTACACAAGGCTCTGAAACGTCCTTCCTCACCAGCTCCTAATCTAACCTCAATCAAATCGCAAGTGAAGACACATTTACATAATATTGCTTTTGGTGAAGTTTAGGGTGGCCACTCAGCTGTTTTTAATCCCCCCGCCACCTTTTTCCCCCCTTCTTTTCATCTTGTGTATCTCTGTTTTTAAACTGTTTTTATGTTATTTTTTTGGTTGTGTGGCAGTGCTGAGCATGTTAAAACTTGTGTCTGGCTCTTGTTGACCATTAAATCTTGTCTCTTTCCATTAGTCTAACTTTTTTAAAATCACAATTACCTTCTTACCTTCTCTGAGATTTCCTTCAACCAAGGGAAGTTAAACACCCATGTGTTGCATGACTATTGCAGCATATAGATTGATATTTAATCCATCAATATTGCAATATCCCAAGTTTAAGATACTTCAGTATTATGAGTCAAGTGCTTCATATTTTTAGAAATCATCTTGTCTCATAATAAACTTTGTTCTTTCTTTAATAAATGTGAGAAGTTTTTTGTATCTGGATGGACGCATTTAAGTCTATCACAGCTATTTTCTTACTATGACCTTGTTTCATTATTATTTGATGTGATGTTTAACTCCTGTTTGAGCACTAAGTTGCAAATAATATTAACTGTCATTCCATTGTGCAGTTTTCATATGGGCTCAATGGAGCCTCTTCTAATTTAGTCATAATGCCAACGAGTTATACTCTGCTGCTCTCTACTGGCAGCTGGGATACTTGAAATATTTAAGAGGTCTGTCATTTTCAGAAGATTCAGTGATATACATATTAGGGGTGCAACAGTACACAACATTTCTGGACAGTTTGGTTCATTTTTCGATGCAAAAAATTAATTTCAATGCTTACGTTAACTTGTATTTTTTAACCTTTTAACAGGTGAAGTCCCAGATGTGGGTCGTCTTCCTAAAAGAAAATCTAAACAAGTTTAAATGTAAAATAGTGAGAAAGATTTAGAAGGTTACTCTATAAAGAGACATTTCTTTGCATCTATTCCCAAAAGTTCAAATACAAGATCTATTTTTATTAGAAGATGCTTTTGTTAGAAGTTTGTGGAATTTTTTTGGTAAAGAAAAATATTTGTTTAAATACTTAAGTACAGTTTCTTAATCCAATGTTGTAATCTCTTAAATTAACGGATGGTCATCAAATTTTTTTCAAATACATTGTATTCATGAACTGCTTTTCAAGATACAGGAAAGTCACTTAACAAGCAGGAGAAACAACATAATTAGCATTAATCATCTTTGTACAAATAAAAAAAAATGTTTGAAAAAGAAAACATCAAAATATCCCAACCAAATTAAAATATGCAAACAGTTTATGGTAAATGAATCAAGGGATTTTTTCTTAGGCACCAAAAGCTGTTAAAAAATCTCCACTAAATTCTATTTCACTGTTTGACCACTCAGGAGCACCATTCAGAATAAACCACTGATTAGTTGAATTTCCTTGATAATAATCATATTATCTCAGTGACATATGTCCTTCTTTCTTGAAACGTTGAGGATATCATAATAATTATTAATGTGTTTTTATTTCAGCCATTGCTACTACAGTGACAGTATTCCTAATTCCCACAGGGCCATTGGACTGCTGGTCATCTCCTTGGTAACCACATTTTTTCTGGTTTGGGATGCGATGATGGAACGCTGTGTGGACTGGTAATAGGAAACTCTTACTCCTATTAGAAACCTTCTTGGCAGAAACTAGTTGAGATGGTGAGAAATGGCACACATTTCATTCAGTGATGTGGTGTTTCCACCATAATCACACAAAATGATCCGATCCATTGTAGAGTCGGAGTGCTGAAAAGCCCCTCTTTGCTGATGTGATGTGAATGACACACAATGCATCTCACACAAGTTGTGATATTCTCTGTCACCTAGCAACAACAATGTCCTCAGACAGGAAATTCATTGTGTGTGAAATTGGCATGAGCTCTAAGCTCAAACAGTGCAGGAGAAAATAAATAAGAGCAGGTGATGATGACGTTTGAGAAGAACTGCTGTATGTCAAAGTTTTGGACATAAAATACAATAATTGATCTACAGATCAGGAGCATTTTACACTTTATCAGCAGTTACTGTACCTCAAAGAGAAGCAAAGACATGTTACAGGATGTAACAGTATGATCAAAAAATATATGAAAAGAAGCTAAAATAAACTAGTCCATGTAGTTATAGTGTTGTATCGTGGGTTTAATCACCAATAACTACAGTTATGCTGATTTTTTGTTTTATTTTCTTTGTGTTGCTGATGTTTTGGGTGTTGTGATTCATGATTTGAAGTTCTCCTGATGATTGTCGGCTTTGTTTTTCTTGAAGTTGTTGCAGGAGGGTTCTGCTGTCCTTACAGGTGTAGCAGCTGGTTAACTGATTTTTTCCCGTTTAATTTGAGCAACTGATGCTTTTGTTTTTTATCTGGTGTATCCTCTTTTGGCTTGTGATGTTTTTGTATGTTAGATTTGATTTGTAATGCAGGTTACTATGCTAGCATCAACAGCAGACCCAATGGCTGCAGCTGGGAACATCATCCTGGGGAATGTAAATATCTGTCAATTTAAACATTCTCAGATTTAAAAAAGAAATTGTTTAGTTAATCTGCTAATCTCAACCAAGTCAACACTGCCCTTGCCTTTATTTTAGACACTCACTTCTCCTAAATAGTCCATATATGAGTGTATTATCAACTTCAGAAATCTATGCTATCATATCTTTGCTTGCATCTCTGGTACCGTCTTCATTTCCTCTGGGGGTAGGGAACCTGTGGTGGGGTTGAAAACAATGATGATGAAACAAAGTCTTTATGGACATTCAACACTGACTCATTAACATCTTTAAAACCCTGCTAATCAACTAAAAGAAAGAAATGCCAAGGTTGCCTGAAAAGTATTGCAGCATTTGTACTAATCATTTATTTCATTCCCTCCCTGAGCCCCCACCTTACCGTGGTGGAGGGGCTTGCATGTTCAGAGGATCCTGGATGCTTTGTTGTGGGGGGCTTTATGCCCCTGGTAGGGTCACCTATGGCAAAAAGGTGTCGTGGAGAGGGACCAGACTAAGCTTGAAAACCCCATTGATGTACACAAACATTGGAACTGGAACACTGGACAAAGAGTCTGGTGACTGGGGACGGTCACCAGAGTCAGGTGCGCTGGAAGGCAGCTTAATCGTTGCCCCCCCCCCCCCCGGCTTGGTGCCTGTGCTTTAAGGGTTTACCCCGCATTCCCCCACCTAGGTCATGGCTGTTGTTTACGTCTATACACCCAACAGCAGTTCAGAATACCCAGACTTTATGGCGTCCTCAGGTGGAGTGTTGGAGAACACTCCTTCTGGGGACTCCTTCGTCCTGCTGGGGGACTTCAGTGCCCATGTGGGCGACAACGGTGAGACCTGGGAGGGCATGATTGGAGGGAGCGTCCCTGATCTGAATCCGAGTGGTGTTCTGTTGTTGGACTTCTGTGCTCGTCATGGATTGTCCATAGCAAACACCATGTTCAGGCATTAGAGTGTCCATATGTGCACCTGGCACCAGGACACCCTGCTGCACTTCAATGATAGACTGGCTGGAGTTGTATCATCAGATTTGCGGCCACGTGCCTTGAACACTCGGGTGAAGAGAGGAGCGGCGCTGTCAACTGATCACCACCTGGTGGTGAGTTGGCTCAGATGGTGGAGGAGGATGCCGGTCACACTTGACAGGCCTAGACAGGTTGTGAGGCTCTGCTGGGAGCGTCTGGCAGATTCCCCTGTCAGAGGGAGTTTCAACTCCTACCTCCTGCAGAGGTCCAACCATCCCCCAAGTTTTTCTTCACTTTTTCACTTATTTATAGTATTTATTTATAGTAAGCAAACACAAATTTTCCCTGGTGATGAAAAGTGGTGGCAGAAATGTACCATTAGATGGTGCCTTTGCACAGTCTTATCAAGGTCTCTTTCTTTTTAAATTTGTCTCTACGGTTCTCAAGATCATTGTAAAAAAAAATTATATTTTCAAAAGTTTACTTTCACCCCCTATAAGATTTTTTTGGGGGGGCTTTTAGTAATATAACATATGTGAATTTATCACTTTTACGTTTACTGTTGTATTTCTATGTCAGCGTACAGCTACACGTGTGCGTGTCAGGTGTATATGTAGGATATGTACAGTATACAGGAATACATGAAAATGTCCAGGTATGGGTAGGGTGGTGGATATGCATGAGAGTATGCAATGTTGACGTGGAAGTACGTATTTTCTTCCTCTTTAATTGTAATTTATTCAGATTTGTTGAAAAATGAGATTTGACACTGTCTAAATTGAGTTCATTACGACTGGTAAGAGGGGCAGCAATAGTAGTTGTTCTTCATTTTGCTTCTGTTGAGCTAGATCATCTGTAACTTTTTTTCTTGAATTTAATTTCTTTCATATTGTCTTGTATTTTATTATTCTTTTTCTTCTTTTCTAAAAATAATATAGTCTACCTTGATAGTTGAACATGTTTTTGTTCTGTCTCTCAAGAAATGGAGCATTGATCAATCAATCAACCAGTCAAGGAGAGAAGTGTGATGGTGTTCTAACCAAAGAGTGAAGAGAATTTCTCTCCATGTGTTTTGTAATATGAGTTTCTCTGATGTATTGTGGCAGCCGTGCTGTACTTAGTTAGTTAATCAGAGGCCGAGCATGCACATTCAGCAAGCAAGAGTCTTTTCCACCGAAAAAATAGAAAAAAAAAGAAAAAAAAATGATCAAGCAGGGGTAATAAAGATCACAAAGTCCTTGTTTTGTTTTTGTTTGTTTCGAAATACTAGAGTTTTTTCCCCCACAGATGAGAAATTTGAGTAGATTTCAACCTGCTTGTAAAAATGTTTTGCTTTTGACTATCACGTCTCGTATCAATATTCTATGTTGAAAACTGAAGGGCAATTTTTTTTATGAAATGCATATTTTTCACTTCTTGTGTTCCCGCATTTTAAAGGGAAAATGTACCATTCACTTTGCAGAAGGGCAAGGAGACCATTTTTATTGATAATTAAGATTAGGTGATTGATAATGTTTTGGTGTTGCATGGTTTTCAAACAAAATGAAACCTTTCAAATAAAAAATGCTGGTTATGAATATAATTAATATTGAGTATAATAGGTCAGTTTATCTACTGATTAATTCTATCAAATATCAAATTAATCAGTAGACAAACATGTTAAGTAACATCCCCCATTTTCAAGCACCATATTTTTACCGTTTGCAAATTCAGTTGCTACATGTGAGCTATCAGATCTTGATTGTCTTCCCACACTCTTAACAGCTAGCAACAACATGCAAGAGTTACTGATAAAATGTCACTTTAAATAGGAAAAAGTTGTTCTATTCTTTAGGAATTTCTCACACAATTCACAATGCAAACAGCACAGCGTATATTTTTGGTGAATTGTTTGTATTCTTTTTACGTAGCGCAATGTCTTTTTTGCACCTTTCCTTTCTTTTTATCTGTTTGCTTCCAGGTACGTTGTACATCCCTGACTGCCCACACAACACAAACAACAATTCAACAACACCAACATAAACAGCATTTTACAACTTCTCATTTGTCACACTGTACAACAGGTGTGTGTTTGTGTTTACTATGTTTCCTTCAATGTTTGGAAGAACTGTTTCTGACTTTTCACACATTGTATTTATGTCTCTGTGAATTGTAATATCATTATTTTCTGCATTCTTCACCATTACTTTTTTCAGAAATAAACAAAATGCATTGAAGAGTAAATCAATTTGTGAATCTGCAGCACATTGACACCTTATAAAGATTTCAAGTGCAGCCTGGTGTCATAAACCAATGAACCAATGAAACACACATCCAGGTTGTCAGATAAAGATTTTATATTTAAAAAAAATCCCATGCCTAATAAATAGCTTTTTATGTGTGTTTTATGCTTTTTCTCACAATAACAAATAAATAGAATCAGTTCTATATCAAGCTGCAAAGTTGCATTAATTATTGTTATTGATCATTTAAGATGTATGTATTTAAAATGTATTTGATATAATTGACCATAAGAGAATTATTTGGGCACGATTAATATTTAGCTATTTAATATATTATCACTTTATTTATTCTATTGTGAATATTTTAACTATTCGGTCCCTCATCCCAGTGATTAAATGTCCACAGCACACCTTGCTTCTTGCCTGATAGCAGCTGGGAGAGACTCCAGCCAACCTTTTCAGGCATCTCCTGAACCTGAATAAAAACTATACTAAACCATCATTTTGACAGCTAATATCTACTCTTTCTTTGCTGCATTTATGTGTTCATTTCTTATCCGCAGTCATTTAAACAATGTTGGTAACAATGGACACAAAGTGTTGATGGTTCAGCTGTTGCTACAAAACAAAATTAGAAAAAGGTTCCATATTATGATCAACTTTATGAATAAGACAAAAATATTCACTGAGCATGGTCGTGATCCATTTGGTCACTAGATGTCATTGTTGAATTTTGTTTTCAACTCAACATGCATGCATGCAGGATTTTCAACACCATTATTCCAATCAGGCTCACTGGTTTTACTGGCATTCTTTTCCAACTATCTGGCTCATTACCGCTGACCAAGATGATAAATTCAGTCTGACCATGAAACAAAGAGGGTATCAGGGCCGCACACTTCCAGCATCTGCGTGTGTCATCGAAACGGCAAATGACAGACTTGATTAAAACTGCACAAGCAAAAGGTCAGATGGCTCCCTTCTCGGTGGGCAGGAGGTGTGTTCACATGTGTGAATTTCACACACCCACAGAGAGGTTACATTAAAATCAGCCATCAGAGAATGACACATGGAGCCTTTTTAGGCTCTGTGTTAACGTGTGTCCCCTTTATATGTGGAGCTGTTAGATGTTCGATCAGCAAGCATCATTACTCTGATCATTTTAATTTAAACGAATGAGGATTGAAAATGCTGGAAAGTTCAAAGAGTGCTGGAGATATTTCTCTCATTCCTTTTAAATCAAATGTTGCTCTGTGAATGTCATTCTGTTGATCAATGGATGAAAATAATCTCAGGAAAATTATGAAGTAACAACACAATCACAACAAATAAATAACAGGTGAATGTTTGAGAGGTATAATAAGTGATTATGTGCAAACTCTCCACTCATGCCTAATAAAGTCCTGGTGAGAAATCTTCTGTTGTTATTTGTGTTCAGGTGATAAGTAAGAATCTGTTGTTTCATGCACATTTTCAATCTTCCTTTATTGTTATTTTTTGAGTACATTACTGTATCAAAATTAAACATGTTATTTTTTGTTTGTTCCTTTTTCCTTTTTCTTTTTCCCCCTTTTTTCATTATGTATAAGAAAACAAACCTAGCAACAGACAGTTTGGATTTGATGCCAGTTATGGTGCACTGGCTGCACCCTTCTGTTTAAAGAAAAAGGGCTACTGTACTAAAAACTGTAACTATGGCCAAGACTTGGGTCCTTTTCAGTTCAATAAATTCCAGTTTTTGCAATGAATCCAATGTCTTTACCACAAAAGTGTTAAAAATAAACGAAACGTTAATTCTTCATTAGGTGTGAAGCATGATTATGCTCCTTCTTAATTATGTGTTTAGTTGAATGCTTGACATATAAAATTGTTTTGTTTACTATTACCTCTGTATAGGTTGTATTTTGAGCGGTCTGTCTGTTAGTATCATAACCCAAAATGTAATGGACAGATTTAAACAAAATTTTTAGGAAATCTGCCAAATGGTATAAGGAAAAATGTAATTTGATTTTGGGAATGATCAGGGTCACCTTTTAGGATCCAGGAATTCTTTTAAAAGATTCTTTATTGCAGTGAAATGGGCTTTTTCCATTGCAACTTCTAACTCCACAGAAAATGCCCAGAAAAAATAAAATTACAAGATTAAATCATAGTAGATTGTTTGACCTAGATCATTCTGGATCCGGTGATCCAGAGGGTCCACAATAAATAGTGTACTGGTTGGGCTGTTGGACCTTATGGGGTTTTCTGTTAGGGGTCTGCATTCTCAGTGTTTCTAGTTGCATGAATAAATAGGAAACCAGATGGAGCCAGCTGATCATTGAACTAGATGCGAATGGAGAAATAAAGTGTGTTGTGAGCACAATAGTTAAAATAGTGAAAACTGAGATTGAAATTTGGTTAGTAAATTCAATTTTAAGTGCTTCCACTCAAGTTCAAATGTGTGTCATATACAGAATGTATACTTAATGCATACTGAATGCAAAGTGGTGCTGACATTGTGCACTGTGATGCTCCGGTCCAATCCTCAACAGTCTCATCTCCGCTCTCTCATCTTCCCTCACTGAATCCAGAGATTTTTGGTTTGTGAGATTTTAAAAAACACAGCACAACATTAGCCACTTTCAAAGATCTCCTATTTACAGTAATATGCAGAGGATGAGTTCAGAAAATGTGTTTTTTGTTTGTTTGGGTTTTTTTGTGCAAAAGCATCATGCTGATTTTTTACTTTAATTGGTATGAGACTAAGTTTAAGCATTTAAAATATGTCAATACATATTTGAAATTTGTGAAAATGTAATTGTCTTTGTTCAAATTTTCCCCCTCATAAGCAAATCATATAGTTCATTAAAATACAGTGATTTAACTTTTTAACTATTAGTTAGATATTAGTAAAGAAATCCTGTATATGTATATGATTGTAAAACACACAACTTTGTATTTAAGTTTTAGTACAGTGAATTCATATTAACAAGCTATATTGTTTTTAAATTCAACCATAACACATGAAAGCTTAGTCGAATGTTTAATTTAATCTTTATATGGGGTACGTATGTGTGGTTCTCCTTTGTGAAAATAAATTCTAGCCATTTAAATACATTTATTAGGAATTATGTTTTTGGACAATAGTTTAAAAACATCCAAAACGCACTATGTTTCAGTCCAGGTCATCAAATTGAATGTAATTATTGTAAATATTCTCATTAGTTAAATATTCAAGTCAAATGTTAAAGCATTCATTAAGGGTTGTAATGGTAAACTACATGGATTTTCTACAGAATTCATTACAGCATAACTTTCAAATTTGGGATATCTTTACACTTGTTTCTTATGTCACACAGAAAAGACTCAAGGACGGATAGAAAAAGAGAGGAAGGTAAGTGCAGCAAAAGTAAAAGCCATTGAGATAAAAAAAAGGATAATAAAAAAAAAAAACAGGAAGTGGATGAGTGTATAGGAGAGTGAGGCAGATGGATATTGGATTGTCATATGGCCCCACTCTAGCAGAAGTACAGGGGTTGAAGAGGAAAGAGAAGCTGAATAATGAAGACAACATCCTCCAGCACTTCAGTGAACACACAAAGACAGAGAGGTGGAGGGAGGGAGGGATGGAGAGAGAGAGGGAGGCAGAGAGGATGTTAGGATGAAGGAAACATATGGAACTGGACTGAGGAGAAAAAACAGTTGATGAATCTTGAGTTTGTGAGGTTTCACAGAGAAATGTAAGATTTGAATATATGTGGAGAAGCATGAAAAAACATTTAGATAGATAGATAGATAGATAGATAGATAGATAGATAGATAGATAGATAGATAGATAGATAGATAGATAGATA
>JAVQJG010088116.1:0-10568 GCA_036024015.1 Craterocephalus amniculus | reverse complement strand
AATCCGAACAAATGTGGAACTCATTATCTATAATAGAAATGAATCCAACCTTATATTATATATGTTTGCGATTTTATTTTTGTTTTTTATTCTTTTTATTGCTTTCTTGCTGTAATGTTTCCAATGTTTGTATGTTAAGCACCTTGAATTGTCATGTACATGAAATGTGCTATACAAATAAACTTGCCTTGCCTTGCCTATATTTGGTGTATTGTTTTGTTTTTTACCTGATGTTTGGTCGTATTTTGGCACCTAAACTGTTGGTTAGATTTAGGAAAAACCTAGAAAACCTAGCTTTCTTTCAAATTAACTAAACAAAACAGAAGACATGTAAGTGTTTTGTTGGGGGCAGCACATTTCATTTCATGCCTTGCTACTTTAACGCAATGAGAAAAGTCAGGATTTAATCCCAAATTAAATAACTGCAGTAGCTGCAGACCTTTATTGGTTTCATCTTCAATCCAAATTGATGAGAATAAAACCCCTGGATGTGTTTTCAGTGATATGTACAGTGTACAGTCAAACCAACTTGATGTGCTGGATCACGTAAATGACAGGAGCAGCTCCCCAGCTACCACACCGACTGTGTGTGTGTGTGTGTGTGTTTCTTCGTAGGATAATGACCACGCTGCTTTTCAGTGGCCAGATGTTCTCATTGACTGTGTTGATATCAGGCTACAAGTGTTGTAAGATAATAGAACAGGGTCATACCACGATGTTGTAAAGAAAAGGGGAGTAAAGGGTCACAGGAATATTGGTATGATCAGCAGCCAGGGGAGAGCACAGAGCAAAAGAAATCTAAAGATTGTGTGAACACAACTGGCACTTTGACTGTGCATGTTGCAGGACAGATGGATGTTTAGGGAACTGAACCTCATATGTATCCCAACATTGCTCTTACATTCACTGATCTGTGTGCACTTGTAGAATTGAACTCTCAGCCTGAATTGAACTTTGTTTCTGTGCAAGCACACCAACCAGCAGGATGTGTCTCCATATTAACTGAGCTGTGAAGCGCTGTCAGTCTTGTTATCTATTCCGGTAAAGCAGTAAATAATAATAAAACAAACAAACTCGCTGCTGACTCTCCGCTGTGTTCCTGGGGGTAATATTCGTAAAGAATATTTGGCATTGTGCCCCTGATTAGTCTAGGAGCCACAGGGTCTGACCACAGTGCTGCACTGTGTCCTGGGCACTACAATAGGATACCATTGTGCTTATTTGGTATGTTTTTATTTCACCTAATTGTGTTATTTCTTCTTGACCTGAATGGGGGATGGAACATGATCATGTGCAACTGAGAAATTCTCTCTTTTCTTTTAGCCCTTCTGCCTTGCAGCTGATTTGTTTTGGGAAGGTCAGCACTATTTACTTTGCCATTTGGTGCGGGAAATGGATATGTGTTATTTATTCCCCCCTTGCTCGCAGTCTTCTGCATATAATACTGCTGTATGTCAAGTCTCTGTATGTCTCTGTAATAAGTAGCCTCCACAAATAACCCCCCATCTTTTATTTCACACATTCATCAGCCGATCCAATGGAGTGTGGGTCTCGTAATTACTACCTCTTACTTATTGGTTATCATATATCAGGTACAAAGCTATAAACATCCCATGGAACAATGGGAGAGCCTTGCCACAGCCTGGCATGACATTACTATCCCAGAGACGTGGGCTGTCTGAGGTTGTTATGAGTGTAATAAGAGACTTCTCACGCATAAAGCAGTACATCTGGACCAGTGTGTGGCTTTTGACAGGGAGTATAATAGCAAATTGTTGAATCAAGTCATTCGTTCTTTGTTCACACTGTGCATTGTAAAATGCAGCTGAGTGCAAGTTAGCATCGGTTGGAGTTTGAGTTTTTGTTTTCCAGTTTTGACTGATAGTGTGTGCTTAAGTGACAGTGCTGGGCTCTTTCCTGCTCTCCAGCATGAAATGGTTATTAGCTTGCACAAAATGTCTCTGTTTCACTCTTATGCAATTTTATGTAAAGCTATTAGGTGACTGAGTGAATGAGCCTGATTCATCACATCGGTCCATCTGTGTTCCTCATCCTCCACTGTTTTGAAATGAGATAATGTCCTTTACAGCTTGAGGCAGGTAGCAAGAAAGACTTTTCTTCAAAATTTCAGCATTACTGGAAATAAGCAAATGGTTATTGAGCTATTTTCTTCTTATTTCTTTTATCTGATTTGGGTGTTCAGCTTAATGACTACATAATGCTTTTTGTGTTGTTTTCATTTGTGAGAAAATACAGTGCAACTCATTGTTATGATGCTAAATCACCTAGTGCTAACAGTAAAAGAACAAAATGTAAGAGGAGCACGCAAAGAGGCTAGTGCTCCAACAAGACAAAAGTAAGTATTTTAAAGGAGGAAATCTTGACCTGAAACCCAAAAATAAAAACTGAAATTCAAATTTGCAACAAAACTCCATGAAATCCTGCTAGGTAGTTTTTAAATTGTTTTGCTAACATAGAGATGAGCGTGTTCTCACAGAAATGAAAGAAGTGTTTGCCACCTATAAAGCTGCAGGAATGAACTTTGGCAGATTTCATGCTTCGGATCCCCAAATGAAGCCCAGTTTGGCATCCATCTTGCATTTTGTCTATTCTCTGAACTTTCTCCAGTCAGTAGAAGTCTGACAAATGCAGACTCCTGTAGCATCTGTTGCTGTTTCACTTTACTTGCATCCTCTGATGATGTCCTCTTGTATTTCTTTGCAAAATCAACCATGGAATGTGTTCAAAATGACCAGTATGTTGATATTCAGATGTGCATAATGAATGTCGGTGTGCCATCGGAGCAAATCAGAAGCACAGAGTTTTAATGTAGGAAACGTGCGTAGTAATGCTTTACAAACTATTATGAGCCCTTGGGATGGGGATGGTATATATTACTCTCCAGCGTATCAACGCACACAAAAAGTCAGTGGTTTAGGTGATATAAACTGCAGTCTATATGTTGCATCTCATTAACTTGCTTTTGTTTTTTGTTACTTCTTAAGAAACCTAAACTATTTTGTTTTGGGTTTCCATTTATATCCATATAGGCAAATTAGTTTAGACTATACATCAGGTTTGAGATGTGAGTTATTTTTTCAAATCCAGAACCCATTCAGGGATGAGCTACAGTCTCAAAGACACAAACTAGAGTATCACAGAACAATAGCACAATCAGTAGCTAAACTGAATGTAACATACCGTGTTCATAGAGATAACTTCACGTTGACCAGATGATTATCAGGGAAACTAAGCTACCGACTGCATTTCCATGTTTTCTTTCATGCTTTAGCAACACTGGCAGCTTTTCTTTTTGAAGACAGCGGCTACTTGTAGTGTAAAAGGTCAGGATTAGTTGCCAGATGACGATTCATATGAATAGGATATGTTTCTACAGCGCTCTGTTTAGAATAAGAGGGGCCTTCTCGGAGGTACGCGAGAGGTCCAAATGGATGTGACTCCACTGGGGGTTATGAGTGGTATGTGCTTGGCCTGCCAAGAAGAAAGGTTGTGTTTAGACACACGATTAACACTTGTTATGTTTAGTTGCTCAAGTTTGGGTACAATGTTGAAAGTTATGTTTAGACTAACATTTCTGATGACTGAGCTTCTGGTACAAAGCTGCTAGGAATTTTCTCTCAAGCCCGAACTGTCATGACGAACGGCTGATCTGCCATTTATATTATCCGCTTCCTTTAATTTCTGAAGTCTGCCTCTGGTCAGCTGGGGGAAGAAAAGAAGCTGCCGTGAATCTGTCAACCTGGTTTATAATCCATCTTCTCTGATTTGTTATCTGTGGTTTAACAGTATATACTCCCAGATGTTCAATACTGGATTTAACATCAGTAATTCCACTTTATTCAGATTTAAACATAGACTTCATGCTATGTTGATGTGAAATTTAGATTTGTTTTTATCGTGATTGTTCAAAGACTTCCTCTTTACTAAAAAAAGTATTAGATAACATATAAAGTACTTCTCAGACTTTTCATACTTGTAATTTTAATCACTCTCTCCCTCTCTCTTTAATTTGAACACTATGTATGTGTCTTCACGTCTATGTCACTTGTGTATTTGTCATTAATGTACTCTTGTTCTTGTAAGACCACAGCAACTCCGATTTTTGTCTAATTTAACATGTCAAATATGTGCTGTGTGTCAGTGACAGATGTCTCTGATTAGCTGCTTAGTGCAAACAAACTCTGTAGTACAGTGATCTCTAACTCAAGACATTTCCCCACCTGATCCAGTTAAATGAATGAGTTTGTGTGTTAAACTTGGCAATAAGCTGTTAGATTAATTACATTTTTAATCAGTGCTGAATCAGTGTGTTGGAGCAGAGAAGCATCTTAAACCTGCAGCACAGACCCTCAAGGACCCAAGGTCAAGATCTCTGCTTTAGTCTCTAACTCTGACGTTACTTGGGTTTTTCTTAACTGCATGAGGCTAAATAAGAGTATATACTGTATAAAAAATCCAAGTTTAAGTTGAAATCCAGGTTTTTGAGTCTAAGCACATTAAAAGATGCAGAACAGAGGAAAAACTATGTTGGATACTAAACCCTGACAATCCGGCCTGACATATTGATGGTTTTGTTTGCTTGTTCGAATAATGTGTAGACTTCCTCTCTGTGCTGCACTGTGACATGGTTGGCAGCTGACAGTCTTCTTTGAGGTGTGTTAAAGTGTAAATTTATAGATTGGTGTTATGAAGATATAGAGCAGTATTTTATACCATGTAAAGGCCTGAAAAGTGTTTCTAATCTGGTTCACAAATTTACTGATTTAAAAATAGTGCAAGACGGCTACTCATTTGAGGTTGGGTGGGTGTCAAACCATCCACAAAACAGGAACAATGCAATGTGCAATGTGGAACAATGTGGTTCTTGGTTTAAGAACATAAAGAACGAAAACTAAGACAACAAATGAAGCATTTCAAGTGCTGAAGTGAGCTGCAGTGAGAATCACAAAACACCAATGGAGAGCAAGATACCTCTTCGGCTTTAAGACCAGGCTGTAGATCTACTACAGTTGCCTCAATAATCCACATTAAACACTGATCAGCATAAGAAAACCCTGAAAATCACTGTTGTTTTAAAATAAAGTCACCGGTCTGGGAAACTTTTCTAAGTTGTCATATTTGACATTTTCAACATAAAAACTCCTCAAAAACTGGATTCGGCCACTTCCTTTCCCTAATTCATAGTTTGCATTTGGGGCAAAGCAAATCCTTATTTTGGTGCAGATTTCACATGTGTTTTCATCAGTGCAAACGGAAACATCCCACAATCAACCTGATTTAATTTGCATGCTGTAATCAGAGAAATACGACTAACTTGACCTAAATGACAAACAGTTGCTGCTCAACAACTGACCTCCTTCTGAACTATCCCACCCTGACGGTGACATAACTTTTAAATGGCCCCTGTGGGGAGGAGGTCTATAAGGTTTCAGACCTGCAGCTGAAACATCAACTGAAAAAACAAACAGAAGAATCTAGAAATAGATACAAACACAACCAGCATGCACCATGAGCGCATAAAAACGGACATATGAATATTTTCAGGAATCTTCTGCGCTTGCAGCTGCAGGATGTTTATCCACTTAAGAGGCCATGAACACTCGGACTTAGCAGGACACATTTTTAGAGTGAAGATGTCATAAATTTGAAGCAGCAGCAAGAGATATTTTTAAATAAACTGTATTAATATGAGAGGGATTTCATCAACAATTTCCTCAAAGGCCCGAATGAAGAGAGATCAGAAGGAATAATCTCTTCAGACGTTCAGCTGTGTCACGCATGAAATAAATCTAGTGTGCTTTGGGTATTTATGTGTGGCTGCGTGCAGTCCGTGGGCATGTGTGTATTTGTGCAGGGAGGATCGTGCTGAGCATCTATTCCTTTGTTTTTAAAGGCTGGAGTTTCTAGGCACACACACGTCCACGTTCAGATGTCCTTGGGGAGCAATGCAGATGAAAGCAATACTGCTGCTCGGTCATACAGCCGTAGTGGAAAAGGGTAGGGGGGTTGTTTTGAATGGCCGAGGCTTTGCACGGAGGGAAAGTGGGGTCAGAGGATTTAGAAATATCTCAAGATAAAGTTTTTTTGGTTAGGTGAGTCTAAACAATGATATTATTTTATTTAAATTGTTTGAATTTCTGTGGGCGGCTCGGACAAGAAACAATCCCCCTTTTGCCAAGGCTGTATAACTTGAGAGGATGTTATAATCCTTTTTCCCAGAATGCGAGCACTCCAAAAGCATTGTGCATTGGTAAGAGCTGGAATTGATTGAGTTTCACTGCGAGTCGTAGACCAGCGAGTGACAGACTTTCGGCTGTCAGCCAGACCAGCATGGAAAGACTAAAAATGGACAGAGGGGTGTTGGAGTGAGCAAGGTTAAAGGAACAAGTAGCATATCTGACTGGAAATAACACTTGCAGTTGCTGTTTATTTTGTCAAGGCCTGTCAATCAACTTCAGAAACTGCACTAAGAGAACTACAATGACATGTTTACTGGGGTTTTGAATTTGCTGTGAAGGAAATGTTATACATCATTACCGAACATTTCAATTCATGATGGAAGTACTCCATGAATGAATGAAAAATGAAGGACAATCCATTTACTCTTCATTCCTTATACTTAAAGGGTTTATGGCCAGTTCAGAAGTGAAAAGCGGACATCCATCAACTCATCATTAGTTTAGTTTAGTTTTTTTCAGTCATATATATATCCAAAACAGAAAAAAAGTGAAAAAAGTAGGATTTCAGAGTACCGACAAATAGAAACATAAATAGAAACACAAATGGCAAAAATATAGGAACGGTCTAATTGTTGAGCCTTTGTTTACAACATTTTGTGTTATAGTCCAGAGAGATTAGTTTTCCTTAGCATGAGCTTCTTCCTAAACCCCACAACTTCCGTTGAAGCCTTTCTTCTATTTATCTTTTTCACTTATTTACATTACTTTTCACATCCTCTCCATATCTGAAGTTTTGCCAGCAGGGTGCCACCCCTGACAGGGTCCTGACAGCAGTGGTGGTGGTGCGGGACAGCAGGAAGAGGGCCTGATGGCTGATAATCTCCCTTTCAAGACGGAAGTTGATGTTTTTCAGACCCAAATAGGAATGAAGTAGCTGTAGCTGTTAGAAACACCCCCGATCTCAGCAGGGATCTTGGGGTTTGAGAAGATAATATAGGAAAAAACAAAGATAGGAGAGATGAGCAAAGATAATCAAAACACAAAAGATACTTTTAAACTCAGGGGTCAGATAAATAGATAAACCTTCCAGTTTCAATGAGACGTGATTCGTTGGGCTATCTTCATCTTTAAGATAGAGCCAGTTGTGCCTTGTCCCTGTTCCTCATCTTTGTGACACATTACCCAGATGCTGGCTGTAGCTTAATGTTGACTGCATTAACGAGACGATGTTGCTGGGCAGAGAGCAAGTCTGCACTCATCATCATTGTTTTCCAGAGATCAGATGATCAGAGGTAGTCAAATACGCTCCCATAATTGCATGGAAATGTTTCAAAATGTTTTTAAGTAAATCATCTGAACTTGCCCTTATGTATGGTTAGCAGTTCATAGTATAATAGTGAAAACGCTTCATGGTGCTCAGGTTCAAGTCCCTGCCCCCCCCCCGCCAGGCCCGCTCACTTCTTTCTCCTCTCCCTACCCTTCTCCTTATCTTCCTCTGCACCGTCGGAAAACCCATAAAACACAGAAGGAGGGCGGATTGCTCAGTCTTCTTTGAAAAAAAAAAAAAAAACCAGAGGGAGAGGATTATTCCTCACAGCTGTGCGATCCTGAGGCCTTATCTAAGGAGCCGCCACTATAGAGGTCAGCTAAGTCGCAGCCTCGCTCTAGCCTTTAAATCAATCACGTCAAGGCTGTGAATAGCAGACCAATAAGCTCAATTAACACCAAAATACTCAGAATCCGTGCCATTCTGCCGGCCGTCACCACCTCCTGGGCGAGGTTTCTCAGATCTCAGGACATGAGAAGACACCGACAGCCCTGAACCCACCATAGCTCCATCTCGGCCGCAGCCTCGCAGCCACATACGGCCCCTATCAAGCTATAGTCGCATAGCTTAAGCCTGCACTCACGCACAAACAGCTCGGTGCCTATTTATACATCACATCCTGGCAGCTCACATGGGAAAACAAGCCCCCAGCACTTTCAGCGTATCCAGTGTTGTCTGCCCCTCACTGTTCTGTCCCTGACTGATGGCGGACGGGACAGAGACATAAGATAGCTGCTTAGGATAGCTGAAAGATGGCTGCTTTAGATAGCTGGAAATACCAAAACAACTTGATTATGCATTTGGCAAGAGGGAGGGGTTGCTGATATTCCACACGCTACATTCTCCACCGGCATTCCCGCGCATGTAATTGTGTGTAGTGTCATGTTATCAAATCATTATCAACAAAACAGCAGGACAATTTAATTTGAGTCTGCCTGCTGCCTGGTGATGCAGCGCACTGTGAAAAAAAAGAGTTTTAGGTCGTGTTCTTTATGATGCCCTGATCAAAACAAGACTTTACAACATAACTAGATAGTTTTAGTTTGTGGAATAAAAACAACTTGATGAAGTTTTTGACAGGAGGTTTTAAACACGTTCATTTTTCACAACAGAACTAACTTTCCATGACAAAATTTCATAGACAAAGGCCCAAACATTAATAATGTTCCCCCAAAGTGTAAATAGAAATAGGATTTAATAAGAGATTAAATGTTTTCGAAGAGTTACAAGAAGTTAATGTGACTAGTTCAAGAATGTCCAACTCCTGATTGTCATGAAATGGATCCATCTTGTTGCCATGTTCTGCACAAGCCTGTTGGTGTGAATCAGGTGTGTTAGAGTAGGGACACGAGGAGACACCCCCGCTCTAACTTCTACAGCATGCAGAAGTTTGGGGACTTGGGCAAAATGTTTAAGTTAGTGAAACATGAGTTGAGCAATAGTCTGTCAAAAGAAAAAATACATATTTTTCTACTTTGAAAATACACTTATGGTAAAATTTGTGTTTAATGGCGAGTAAAAAGCTTGCAGTGTCTTCTTAGCTTTATAGAGACCTTTTAAACAATTTTTCAATAATTTGACAGATATTATTTCCTTTTTCACACAAAACTAGAACAATTGTGTCCCAAAAGCAGGAAAAGGTTACAATAACATAATGATATAGTTTCCAGGTGCTTCCTCAGTTTTAATTGTAGTAGAAAATTAGGTATTTAACAAGAAGCCAAGTTAAGTTCTGAAAAGAATGTACATTTTGTGAGAGAAGTTGCTTAGAAAACTAATTTAGAACCCAGCTGCACTAATAAAAGAACCAAATTGAATATAATAGTTGTAATTGGTAACAACTAAATGAATAACTTCAGAGGAATTTTCAAGTTGACTGAATAAAAGTAAATGAAATCTACTCAAAAAACCTACTTTAGATAATATGAAGCTCCAAACCTTTTCTTACCAGTAAGAAGGAGCAGCTCACATGCTTTCTTTATCCATTCATTCCTTTGTAAAACTTCTAAAGATGGATTTTTACTCTTTTTGCACCCTACTGCTCTATGTGGTTGATTTGATGGACACAAAGTTGACCAAACATATTTTATCAAGAGGATAACTGGGGTGAGGTGATCAAACCCAGGCTGGTGGCCCAGCATGGTACATCCTGTTATTCCAGATTACCATCTTATCCCAGTATATAGGATAACATGGTAACAGGAATTTTGTTTTTTCCAGGATTGTTTAGTTTGGAACAATTCAGATGTGAAGTCAGCAACAATCATGCAATATCAGTCAAAGATGTCATGCTGAGGTTTAACACAGGCTTTGTGTTCTCCACACTCTCAGCCGGTTTTTAATCCATCAGATTGTCTGTTAATCTGCACATCCTGTTTCTGGGAAATATGACGTGTGTGGACCACAGAGGCTGTAAATGATTCCTGTTCTTTGCAAAAACTGAGTTATAGTGAAAGGCGAGAGCGTTGGGTTCATTATAGTGATGAGGTCTGAGTCGCCCACCATTTCTTGTGTTCTTATACAGTCTGATTGCGAGCTGTCAACCGAGCTCCAGCTGAAGACCCCGGACGATAGAAACAGCGCAATGATGATGATGAAGCACAAATTCCTCGAGCCATTTGTCATGTTTTCATGTGTTTGACCATTTCAATTACATGCTGTCAGCTGGACAGAAAGAGAGAGAGAGAGAAAGGGAGAGAGCGGGAGCAGAGATGCAGAGCATGCCACAGAGAGTGCGAGTGACACATGCTGCGCAGGCTGAGTGAGGGAGGACACATGGCGGGTGCACACTGAGAGACGGGAGAGAAAGAAAGTGAAGGCAGACTCACATGTGAGAGAAAGTTGGCAGCACAGAGAAGGAGGGGGGGAAGTGGGGGGTTGTACGGCGTGGTTAGAGGACAAGCACAGGGATATCAACTATCTGTGGGGGGGGGGGGGGGGGGGGGGGGGGGGGGGGGGGGGGGGGGGGGGGGGGGGGGGGGGGGGGGGGGGGGGGGGGGGGGGGGGGGGGGGGGGGGGGGGGGGGGGGGGGGGGGGGGGGG
>JAVQJG010088115.1:0-39039 GCA_036024015.1 Craterocephalus amniculus | reverse complement strand
ATATATAATATGTATATGTGTGTGTGTAGATGTGTGTGTGTGTGTGTGTGTGTGTATAAAAAGCTCCAGAATAGTTACTTACCTTATTTCTTTTACAAATTTGTATTTGTCTTTATTGTACATTATGTTTATGTACATATACTATGCTCCGTTGTTCAAGGAAAGAGGAGTTTAATAATTATAACATTGTCACAATTGTGAAAAAACATACCTTCAACACATTTTCTTGTGAGGCAGGGCTGATGCACCTTTAATTCGTCATCATCTGTGTGAAACGGGACAAGAGGACCTAAATTGCCAAGTAGAAAATTGCATTTCCTTCTTTGCTTCATTCTCAAGTGGAGACATGATGGCAGTGCAAGTTAAGAGCTGCTTATCCAATTTAGATTATTTTTGATTGTACATCTGCATAAGTAAGAGCATTTAACTGCCATAATCAGAAGCTGGAGCTCTGCTCAGGCTTTAAAATTCCCCTCTTATGAGATAGACATCATTAAAACCATTGCAGAAACATGATCATCAGCAGTGTATCATGATTTGATCTAAGCTTATGCAAAGTGTTTCGGGTTGTTTTTAGTAATGACACTACTGCATTTTTTCATGAATATTTCATTTTCTCAAAAAGTGGTGTTTTGGGTTTTTTTGCATGTAAAACATTATGAGCAAAGAGAGGCAGACTCCTTTGATATAACGGACGTTTGGCTGCATTTATTTTGTTGTATCTTAGCAGGAACTGAATACAAGCGGTGGATCAGCTCATTGGATATTTGATCAGTTGCTTTGGCAATTTGTCTGCAGTTGTTAAAGTTCTATGTGTGAAGCAGCCAGGCTTAATTTTGTAATCACCACAGTGAAATTCGATTATTGTCTTATCAATCTAAAGTTATTAATCCATGACTGGTTGATGAGTCCCTTGCATAAAAGAACAACTAGATGAAAAACATACTGCGTAAAGAAGATGGCTGGAAAAATGTCAGCCATTCAATACTTTGTGACTTCCACTTTGATTGTGTATATCTATGGAGGGGGAATCATACACACTGCAGCTGCCAGTGTGATTCACTACAAACGGCATCCATTCTAATGTGATTTCTAAGCACTATTTTATTTCCAAGATGTGTTGTTAAAAAAACCCAAAAAAATTCTCAAAATGAGTTTTTTTGGAGAGAGTTTCATCTCATTTGCGTTTATGGTCTCTCCTGTTGGATATCGGTAAAATAATTGTGGAGTTCATGTGATATCTAGAAATGAATGAGATAAACATGACTGTTATCTTTACTTACAAAACTTGGTCCTGACTGTTATTCTCCTCCCTGCAATTTGGATCAAATTGATAAAATGTTTTTCATGTAAAAGCATTACAAAATGCTTTACAGTGCTTTGCTAAAGCATTATGCATGATAAGTGAAAATAACTAAATTTTAAAGCTTCTTCGCACCTTTATATAACAGAAATTGAACAACACACACCTCAATATGTCTTTCACACACACACACTCCCCCAACCCTACCCCATTATTTACATGAACTACCATCCTTGGTTAATGTGTCTTAACTGAATATAGGTTTAAGTAAAAATATGAATTACAATAAACCTCTGGCTTGATGCTGCAGTGAGGAAACACTATTATCGGGCTCTGTTTACACCAGAAGCCAGTCTACCCAGGACCACCGATGGCGCCAGCACAGAAACCACCCAAAGGAGGCCATGCCAGAGTCCACATAGCCAAAGAGCTGCAGTGCAGGACCCCAACCTGTATATACTGTAGCTGCTGTACATGTCTTCCTGTACTGTAGCGAAAGGGCCATTTTGATTACTTTTTTACCACTTATTATTTTTATGTGTTTCCTAAAAATGTTTCATATCAGATGCCAAATCCTGATGTTAGACAGCAGGAGAATATTAATGTAAACATTCCTGCCCCATATCTACAGTGTAGGCTTTGTATAGTGTTATTGTCTCTTCATAATTCCCTTCAAGTATTTTACTCTATCCATTTAATTTGAATCATCATACTTGCATGTGGTGACTAAAGTAATATATCTGGAGAATAAATTGTACAAAAGCGCTTGTAAATTCACATGCACTGACTGTTGTGGCCTAACAATTAGTTATGTCAGTCACAAAAAGAAACCTCAGTCAAGTCACTCACAGAACCAAACATATCTCTCATATGTAGAATGTACAGATACACTAGTACTTTTACCACATGTTAATTTTGTATCAACCGTTTAAACATCTAAAGCCCTTACTTACTGTTCTGACCAGTTAGTTATCAAAAACCTAAAAGTATCCTGTTTTGCCACAAAAAACCTCACATGGCCTCCAAATACCTCTAATATGATTCTGAATATGTTTGTGCTTATCTCCACAACTCCACCTGCCAGCTGATAATACTGCTCTGTTTTAGCTATGCTGTGTAATGTCGAATTTATTGGAGTGAAAAAATAGGGAAAAAAAGGGGGGGGGGGGGGGTTCCCAGTTGCATTCAAGCATAAATATTTTAACAATAACATAATTATTCATTTTCTATCTAATAATAACCTACCTGTAGAATTATAACCTTAAAAGATGATAAGAGCTTTTGGCTTAATCATATTAATCTGATGTTTATGTTTGTTCTCTGAGATGTTAATTCTGTAACAAACTACTTAAACTGATATGCATGACCTGAAGAGACTCTTGTTGGATTTTTTTAAACTTGTGTGCACTTGTAATAAAGCCTAGATAAATGGTGGGCTGGACACGGTCAGTTTTTATAATTAGCTCAACATCAACACCAAAGCTAAAATGTATGAATCAGTATGAGACAGTATGATGTCTCAAAATGAACAGAATTCTCCTTTGTAATAGTTTAACAGCTTAGGGTAAGCTTACCAAATCTTATTTAGTGCAATCTGAGCCAGAAACAAAACATGTCAGGTCTGTCAACCTTGCGAGAGGAGAGCTCATCAAGTAGCTTTTACACTTAGCTTGAGCTAACATATCCACCTAACTTGCACTAATTCCTTGCAGTTTGCCCTACCCTCATATTAGATTGGCTCCTTGTGGTCTTCAAAAAATCTGTACCATCTGTATTCAGTCAGGATTTGTTCTTGTGATCTTCTACATGGAACATAGACTTTCTAGCTCTCTTGCCCCTCTGCAGATCCAAAATGAAATCTGAAATCTGTAGACAAGGCCTTCATAGCTGATACTGCTCATATCATGCAACAAGTTAAACACACATTTGGATAGATAAACAAAATGAAAAAGAAGTGATTTTCAGAGATTTTTAAAATAAGATTTTTTTCCCTTTCTGAGTCTTTTTAATACTAACATTTCAGGTTACATATTCTTAGAACTAGTCACAAATAAGATTTGTTATGCATGAGAGGAAGCTTCAGAGTGATAAAACATGAAAGCTGTGACGAACAATGTCACAATGAAATATCAATCAACATTTCAACAAATCATCAACAAATGTACATATCTATTTTATGTTCATAACTGCAGCATCAATGTGATGAGACCTTTGTCGTATAGTTCCAAGAAATCTCTCAGCAGATTTCACAGCTGCAGACTTCTCTGAGTGTGTCTGATCCATCTTGGTGTGTATGTGTGCTGGATTTAGGATGGCTCAGAACAGATTAGTTAATTATAGACACCTGCTGTCTAAGTGTGGCCTTGTGTTGTCAGGTGTTGCTGCATGAGGTTGGCTTGTTGCAGAAGGGAGAAAAGGCGGAGCAACTGAGGAGCTGTGTGGACAAATGCTTTGCCATGTGCTCTTGGCTTTGCTCTTTACTCCCGGCCCGTGCTCTAGGAACAACCTGATAATTGGAGTCTTTAGACAGACTCATGTGTTACCCATGCAACAGTTTTACACTTAATAGAAGTGTGAACTACAGGGATATATGCCTGTTTTTGTTTTTTGCATTTTAATAGTTCATCACTCACACAGTTGGAAATTGAGAAAACATGAAAACTAGAATAAAATATAATTTTGCGATGACTTCTACACTTTTAAGCATGTAAAATAGTGAATAATAGTTGGCCGCGAAAAACTAAACAAATGGTGTGTTATTAGCTCCATATAGCAACTCCATGTGAATGGTCATGCTACCCTGAGATTAGAAGAGAAAATGGTCACTTGCTACCACTGGGACCACTCAATGATAAAGCTGGACGGAACAGATGTGCCTCTGCTAATAAGTCAAACGTAAGGTTCTGGTGCTGCATGTGCTCATGTGCAAAGATAGTCAGGTTTTATTTTTTTTTAAATGCAAAATATATTCCGTTTGTGGCTTCAGCCAAGATTTTAATAAACTGAAGCATTACAGTGTCAGATTATGCAGAGGCCACTTGGGTACCAAAACATCCACAAAAAAATCACTGGTAATAAGAAATTCTATTCAAATACACACATTTATTCAGGTATGATTAAATATTTTAGAATAAACCTGAGAATTGCTTTTACATTTTTGCTCAGATAAACAGTATTTAATCTATTAATAGGTCTCTGCTTAAAACTTTTTGTTGCCTAACCTGGAAGTTAACAATGATTGAAATCTCATACTTATTCATGTAGTATAACAATATTATATACAAACAAATCAGTTTGCAGAAACATAATCAATGTTGTTAAAATCTCATTATATGTTGTTTGCAAATATAGTTTTAGTCCCACACGAGGTGACACAGATAAAATGGCGACATGTGATCTATTATTAACGACTCTATTTGATGGAAATAGGCCTACAGTACACTACCAATCAACAGTTTGGACACGTGTCCCCATTGGATTTAATGGGAAAGTGTGTCGAGACTTTTCACTGGTTCTGCAATTCAGAATTTCCCTGAATGAATGTGAATGTTAATGTTGGAAACTGATCAATGGGCGCCATGTGTAACATACACTCACATGTAAAAAAAAAGTGCAACATTGGCTTCTGCCATTGAATAAACCCAATGAAATAGTAAATACACTTTCTTTAAAGACCAGTAAAATTTGTAAAAAGGCTTTTTTTTTAAATAAATTTGACTGTAGTATTTGCTTGAGAGGTACTGTGCAATTTAGAGGCTTGAAATTGCTCAGCATTGCTGTGACAAATTAAAGCTGTTAATAAGAATTAAATGGGAAAGAAGCAGAAGAAAATTAGAAAAAAGTTTAAAGTACCAGCAAGGATTTTCACCTCCCTGCTAATCTTTGGAGGTTGACTCCACCCTCCCTGTCTCGGAGGCTTCTGCCAGACCTCAGAGTTTGTCAGTTTACCTCGACACACCTCCCTGCAGCTGAACTAACAGATATCTGCTTTTGTGGATATACATCTTATGCTCCAAGAGGAATTCATCTGCAGATTTTTAAACAACAGGGTGGACTAAAGTGATTCTGACTGGATTTACTACTACATCGCCATGACTTGTTTAACTTTTTCACTGGTGCCCTTGGCCATCTAGTATCTCTCCTCAAGTGCAGTTTCATCCTCAAGTAATATTTCAAAGAGCTGGTAAGTATTTTTAGTTGCATGCAGTGATGTGGTTGTAGTTGGTAGAACACTGGCAATGGATGCCTTTTAAAGAATGATGGCAGTTTTTTTGCAGCTTTCTTCACGCACACTGGCAATATGTAATAAGTGCTGTTGCCTGTTACAGGCAGACATAATTCCTTAAAGGGTGTGCTAGTTTCAATTTTTCTTGCATTGTACGAAAATTTGATGTGATACCTTAGTAAAATAATATTTTTCATCATCGCTTCCAAAATGTAGAACATATACTCTGTGCTCTTCGGCTCTTTGACCCTGAAAAAATTAAGCTTTCATGTACAGGTCTTGATGGAATAAATTGTGTTATTCTAATAGTAATAGTTTAGTGTTCTTGCAAATTCTAATAAAACGCTGGAAAGTAATGCATATTTGTGAATAGTTTTGATCTTAAATGGTGCATCCCATTTCATTAGTAATCCCCAGTAGAAAAACTAAGTTTGGTTTTAACACTGAGGCTTGAAAGTGAAATTAACAATGCCTTGTGCTACCATTCCAAGCAGGCAGTGGTGGCAGCTTGACTTTTCTTACGAAGCCCCTTTTCTGTTATGTAACTCAATCGCTTGTGCGCTGGAAGGGCTAATTTAATCCTCTTTAAATAGCTTAAGTCTCATTAAAGCCAAAGCACAATGTATCAGACAGGCTTGATTGACTTACCAGTGGTCCCATCCTCACCTTACATGTTATCTTTTCCCTTTTATTCTCATTAAAGTAAATCCATAGGCAGAACTATCAGATCCTTTCTTAACTGAGAAAAGAAGAGCTGAGCATGTCTCTATACTGCACTTAATTGAAGTGATGTTTCTCTTATCAAATGTATTTTAACTGGAGAAAAGCTTTCGTTTAATCGGCATCCTCTCCTAGAGGAAATTTGTATTCTGCAGATTTTGCAGCTAAAACTAATGTTCCAGGTGTTTAAGTCATCAAGGTCAAGGTTGTCCAAACAACCGCAGGGATCTGCTGTTGCATAACCATGTACGTCTGTCTTCTACAAGGGATTTAAAGACCTCTTAGGGGAGAGTTTGATCTCTCTAGTCAAAGAGGCTTTAAGTCAGACCACAACAAACCTGATGTTCCTGTTGCTTCAGAGTCGTGATCAGGTGGCAGATAAAGAACCGCATAGTAGGATGGATCAGCTCGTGACCTGCTGTTAACACCCAGAGTCTCTAAGTAACATACTTACCATGCTTTGGGGATATCGTCAACTTAACTATGGCTGAATAGCTCACCAGTCAATAATGTGGTTGTAAAACTTTTGAGCAGCCAGTTTGTGTTTGCACAGAATCTTAATGCACCATCGAGTGTTTTGTGTTTTCACACAGAATACAGTATCTTATATTACCATTAATTATCATGCAAACAGAAGCAGAACCAGAGGCAAGGACATGACTAAAAGCCAGTGCTCTGTTGATTAAACTTTACAGAATGAAGCAAAGATCATTTCTGATGCAGATAAAAAACAGGGTCTTTTCTCAGTTTCTAGTGAACTGTTGGAAACTATAGCCGTAACAATAACTTCACATCCTCAAACGTTTTGCAATATGCAATTAGCAGAATTTAATCATGTGAGGATATCTTCATTAATGACACAACTGGGATACACTCTGGGCTTTTTGTGACCTGGAGCCACTATCGCTTCTTTTTTCCCTCCCTTTCCGTCTTTCCTTTCAGTATGGAGTATGAGGAAGTTTCTTTACAAGATGTAGGAGGTTTAGTGGAATTTATAGTACAATTGCAAAAACATTGTCCCTTACAGCTTTCTACTAGATCAAAAAGCTAGTTTTGTAAGAGCCAGCAGTACAACTGCTGGGAATCAAACTTTATTCCCTCAGTTATCCCATACTTTCTTTTTTTAGTGTGTGACAGCTGTTTTAGCATAAGGTGGCTGCTATAAAACCCAGATTGTTTGTCTTCACCAAGTTAGAAATAAAAAAAAACTTTGATTGCTGTATATGTGCAAAAACATGGAATATGTAGGATAGCAGTGCACCGTATCACAAATGGTAATGTCACTTATAATTTTACTAGGTTCCCTTTTTTTTGCATCTTTCAGTGCCAACAAAATGCAGAAGCAAGTGGAGGTCAGGATGGGCGAAAGCCACCTGGAGCCCATCGTGGAAACCCCCGATTATCCGTGTAGCCAGATCTGTGAAAAGATAATGAAGAACATGGTTCTCACTCTCACAATCCTTGGTAAGTTAAGAAAACCTCCAAGCACAAGCAATCCATTCATCTCCCTTCTCTTGTAGCCTGTTCAGGGGCTCTGTGAGGTTGGAAGTACATTTCAAACGCTGGATCGGTTCGACACGAACTCACTAGGAAGGCAGACAAGAACAGATCCAAAGATGACAAAACTTCAGTGGAGAATTAGAGCTCCCAGCAGACTTCAAAGTACACACAGGAAGTCAGAGGAACACTCTCATTCTGTTAGATATGATCATGAGTTAATAAAACATTATCATACTAATTCATTCAGCTTGTTTTTATCATTATGTTCGTTTGCATGACAGGGAGGCTATAAAAAATAAATATAAGCAATCCAATTATCATCAAATTATTTGTGCTTTAACTTCCTTGGTTTTTGTAAATACTGATTCAGACCTGGAGGTGGGCCATTATTTCTGCTTACCATGTCTGACATTCCTGGTTGGGTCTCTGTCAAATCCAGGAAATCCAACACATGAAGGAATAGTCTTTGGGATGTGAGAGGAACCTGGAACATCTGAGGAAAATCCTCCCACACACTATGAAAACAGTCTCAACCAATATAAATACTTGATCTTCTCGTGTTAACCTCTGAGTCACTTCTTCTTGCCAAGATGTTTCACAGAATTCCAGTGAAATATAGAAAAGCTCACACCTTCCTCCTTTTAGTGTTGAAATAACCAGCGTTCAAAGGAAATGGAGGAGTGTGATAACCTGGATCATATAGAATTTAAATTGTTTATCAATGGCGTAGAGTTTACAAAAATAAACAATGTCAGTATTTGCCATAATGGAACAAGAAAAACTGTTCACATTGTATTTTATGGATTCATGTTTTGATTTGTGCTTTACTCATTTGACAGGTGTGTTTCTTGGATCCATTGCTGGAATGCTTCTGCGTCACATATCACCTCTCCCTCCTGATGTTGTAATGATCATTGCCTTCCCTGGAGAGATCCTTATGAGGATGCTGAAGATGCTTATTTTGCCTCTTGTTGTTTCCAGTCTGGTTACAGGTGGGTGAGATACAGCAACTATGCTCTGGTGAAATTGCTGTAAGATAATCCGGTTGCATCGTACATGTTGTCACCTGGGAGATGGGAAAAAAACTATAGAGATTGGAGAGTAGGCGTAATTTCATTCTAGCAAACGAGAAATTCATAACATTTTAGATGTGAGTAAAGTTTGTTGTGTAGCTACAGTGTGTGAGTTATGCAGGATGTGGTATCTCCTTTAGTCTAGAAGATATACAAGGCTGCAAAGTCTTTGAAGTGAGGTTGCAGATTGTGTTAGCTGAATGTTTTTTTTTTGTGTACACATCTCTTCCAACCGTGTAACACGTGACCTTTCATTCACGTGTTTTATCTGTCCAGGTTAATGCAGGTCTTATTTTACAAATGATTAACATCTAAACTATGTCATTACATGAAATTATTTGTTATGCTTTTTTTTTAAGTATTCAAAAAGAAGCTGAAAACTCATCGTTTAAATGTTTCTTTTGATTGGCTTTCATTTTGGTGTTTTCTATTTTACTGTATCTTGACAGAAAATTCTCAAACAGTTTTTGCTGCCACGTCTGAATATTATGAATGATTACAACTGTACTGTAATGTTAATCACTTAAACATAGCAGTTTAGAATGCTAGTAAGGTAAAAAAAAAATGTATAGTGCAGTTACTTTCACCTTACCTTTATCCAACCATGAGATTGTACAGAACATCCCAATAAAACTCCTTAAAATTATGTTTCTTGTCTAGCATTTAAAATATTTTGAGGGAAATATTTCTGATATCAAAATATTGTACATTTGGGTGTAAATAGATTTTTTACAGGGATATATATTTTTACCACTTCATTAATAATCTTTCTGTTCTTATCTTCTTTTTTTTTCCAAAATAAGATCTTCACTCATCTGACTATAATTTATATGAAATATTTGGAACCATTTTTTTTTTCATGTGTAATTTACAAAACAAATTCCAAATGTATTACTTAATTTGATTGTCTATTGAAATATATTGTGGCTGCAGGACTTGCTGGTTTGGATGCTAAGTCCAGCGGCCGTCTGGGCACCAGGGCTATGGTGTACTACATGTCCACAACAGTAATAGCCGCCATCCTGGGAGTGATCTTGGTGCTGGTCATCCATCCGGGAAATCCCAAGCTGAAGGCCAATCTCGGGCAGGGAAAGAAGAACGACGACGTGTCCAGTGTGGACGCTTTCTTTGATCTTATCAGAAATCTCTTCCCAGAGAACCTTGTGCAGGCCTGCTTCCAGCAGGTAGGAATTTCACACACTTCACACTGTTTTGTTTTTTTTAATGCAAGTAGCTCCTTCATTTAAAACCTCCCTCCCCCATTTTTTGTATCTTGTCCAGATCCAGACAGTAACCACCAAAGTACAGGTGCCAACTAACAGGACCAAAGCACCTCCACAGTTTACAATCAAGAGGTCACTTCAGTTCAAAAGTGGGATGAACGTCTTGGGTAGGTGGAAAATTGAATACTCAGACACGGTTTAACTGAAATAAGTTGCTGCTGCTGGATGAAGAAAAATCGTTTACTGTTTTTTGTTGTAGGCCTATAGACAAAATAAGTGCAAAAGGTCAAATTTGAAAGTGATTTTTTTTTAGTTTAGGATATTACATTTGATTATTGGCATCCACAGCTACTACTCCACCGATAGAGAGACTGTCACATTCCATTGCTTTTGGCCTTTGTAAATGAATTTCCTAGACAGAAGTATCAATAATTTGATGATATGTCTGCAGTTCAAACTTTCATGAAAACACTTGTATGTAATGTAAATGCATATGAGCACACACGAGACTGTCTGGTTTGTTGTAATATGTCAGAATATTACCATAAAAGATTTAGTAAAATCCTCCATTCATACAAAATCAGTGTCATTGTGTTGTGTGTTGAACAGGTTTGATTGGATTCTTTGTTGCTTTTGGAGTCATTATGGGGAAAATGGGAGAGAAGGCCAAGCTAATGTTGGAGTTTTTCAACGTCTTGAATGAGATTGTTATGAAACTTGTTGGCGCTATTATGTGGTAAGTGCAGTTCCCTGCCATTGTTATAATTGTGTATACTGCATAACCATTTGCAAAAAAAAAAATCTAATAATAATAACACATTATATTTATCTTCAGGTACTCTCCTGTTGGTATTGCCTGCCTCATTTGTGGAAAGATCATCTCCATTGCTGATTTGGAGGTGGTTGCAAGGCAGCTGGGGATGTACATGGTGACTGTAATAGTGGGTCTCATCATCCACGGAGGCATATTCCTTCCACTAATATATTTTGTGATAGTAAGAGAGAACCCATTTACGTTTTTCATGGGAATATTCCAAGCTTGGGTCACGGCACTTGGAACAGCATCCAGGTAGGAAGGCCTTCTGCTTTTATTTACTTTCTTTTGTGTTTTCTTACAGAATCATTGCTTAATTGAAAACTCTTTGAGTCTGAATAACACACCATGAGCATCTGTAACTTCATCTTCAATATTCGATGTGATTTTTGAGCAGTCCAAACCATTAAAACTATAAAGTTATTGTTTCAGTTGGTAACCGTAGACAAGGAGCAGTTTTTGACCTTGCCTCCAAGTGGGATACCTTCCCTTTATGTTTTATTAATGGGATCAGGTTTATCTTGGAGTGATTTATTTCTCGAGGGTTTTTTTGTGTCACATTGTGTGCAGAGTATGCATCCTGAATCTGCTGTTTGTGACTGTCTTTCAAAAGTATTTCTTCATCTTCTTATTTGCCACAGTGCTGGTACCTTGCCTGTCACATTCCGATGCTTGGAGGAGAACCTCGGCATTGACAAGAGAGTCACACGCTTTGTCCTCCCTGTGGGTGCCACCATCAACATGGATGGCACAGCACTTTATGAAGCCGTGGCTGCCATCTTCATTGCTCAGATGAATGGGATTGACCTCGATTGGGGTCAAATAGTTACTGTAAGGTAAGAATTCTGCTGCAGAAAGTTGTCATAACAGTACCAAGTCACACAAAGTCAGGTTAAAATGCTGCCTAGTGAATTTGTTTTGTTAAATCGCTTCGTCTTCCTGTTGAAAAATTTCTCCTCTCCTATTCAGTATGACAGCCACATTGGCCAGCGTTGGAGCTGCCAGCATCCCCAGTGCTGGACTGGTTACCATGCTCCTGATCCTCACAGCAGTAGGGCTGCCCACTCAGGACATCAGCCTCCTGGTTGCTGTCGACTGGTTGCTGTGAGTTGCGTAAACACTGTCATCACTGTTAAAATGTAAAATGTTTGACATTTGAAACATGACTTTCTGAAACCTCTGCACTGCCTGTCATAAGTAAAACATTTCCAAAAATCCTACTGAACACAATTTGATACATGTCTTGAATCAACATGCATCACATATGTAATCCAGTATTCTAATGATAATAAGTAATATTATATTCACTTAAAATGGTCATTATCCAACCCAAGAAATGTTTCTACTCCCACATCGATTCCGTAGATCAATGCTGAAGGTGTCACAGATGGTTTTTCATGAAAAAGCCAACTGTATGATTTTAATGCACATCAAACCATACTGAGTAAAGCAGTAATATAGGCCTATCATGTTAATCCTTTTAACTATGTGGGCCTTCAACTCATAACAGCTGATTTTGTCTTGAGTAGTATATTTTGACTTGACAATTGTGTGAAAGGAAATTGTTTAATAAGCAATACCATGCAAGTTGTACCTAAATTTAATTCAAACAAAACCATTCGGTTAAATAATTCACAACAGCTTTATAACCAAAATTATTTAAAATTATTTTTGAGAAATCTGAGTGTGAACCACAGTTATTGACTGGCATAGCCAACAATTATCATGTCTAGAGCCATCCCGTCATGTAAAATCACAGAGGATAAGTTATTTTTTCATGTGATAATAATTTCATCACATCTTCTGTGTTGTTTTCTTTGACCTTTAGGGATCGTTTTCGAACCTCAGTAAATGTGGTTGGTGACTCCTATGGAGCAGGTATCGTCTACCACCTTTCCAAAGATGAGCTCGACAGCTTTGACGCCCAGCAGGCCCGGATGGAAGAGTTTGAGATGGCAAAGACACAATCCTTCTTCGAAAACAACACCAACCAGACTGTATATGCTAACCACAACTCAATCTTGATAGACGACTGCAAGGTACATTTCACGTTAACGGACATAGAGACTTGTATGTAGACAACCCCTCTCAGCTCTGTGTGTGTCTCTATTTTCGTGTCTGTGCTTCTTTTCTATGTGTTTGGTGTGTTTCTGTCTTCTATCAGAATAAATGTCATATTTTCATTCGTGAAAATGTTCTTTAAAAGTGGTGAAAAAGATAAATAAATATGTCCATATTTATTTATTTTTTCACCCATATGTCATATGAAGAAGCAGTTTTTGTGATACCAGGTTGAACAAATGGCAAAGTCTGTTATTTCTATACAGTATTCTTCTTGGTTTGAATGAATCATTTTCAAAATTCAAATGAAAGTGTTTATTCTTATACATTATACCCAATGTCTTTTTTTGTGAATGGTTATATTTCATTTTTCATTTGTTATGTTAAATCCTGATTTTTATTTCCATTTGAATAATTAATTGGACATGTATTTATGGCAGCCCTAACCAAATTACAGTTTTCAGTCATTGGACATATTTTCATTTGTAGCCAGTGGTATGCATAAAGACTGCTGATTCACTATATGTCATCTAAAATGATGCATTACATTCTTGAAATGCCTGTCTCAGATCCTTTCCTGTAGCTTGTTTTTTTATTACAAACACTTAAGTTTTGTTATATTTCACTGCCTGTTTAATGATGACTATGAGTATTGTAATTCGGTTGGGGAGAGAATCCATAAAATACATGGCCAACTCTTGAGAACTATAATCAGAATGCAATGGCATGTAATCACAATCACTGTATCATTCTGTCAGTGTATGATATAAAATGTTTCTCTGTGTTTGGAGATTCACAAGCCAATCTCAACTCCAAGGTCAATGGCCTGTATTTGACAAAGCAATGGCTTCTCTGCTCCCAACCACAAATGGTTTCTAAACAATGGTGCCTTGGCCCAAATAGTCAGATGTTTTTAATAATTGCTTACAGGTCACCATGGGCAAAAATGGCAACACTCGAGAGTTCTCTCTTGTTGAGGAGGAACCGTGGAAATTTGGGTAAAGCAGATTCAGATGTCGCTGCACCTTACCCCGAGTTTCACCAGCTTTAACTTCCTACGGACACGACTAAAAGAAAAAAAGAAACAAAAACAATAAACAACAACAACAAAAAAAAACAAAAAAGAAAATCACTTAAATGAGGACACAAAGCGGAGAAAGCCTGCGCTAAAGAGTAACTGCAACAGCAAACTGTCGGCCAGTCTGAAAAAAAAGTTGGTCACCCAATCTGGGTAACCACTGGAGCAAATCTTGTTCAGCACTCTGTATTAGATTTTGTATCTGTTCTAACTACACACACGCTGTAATGTACTTGTGCTTTTCAGCCCCTGTGCAAAACAATCCATCAGTCAGCTGACAGCATTCAGGGCCTTTCTTGCGGCTGCTGAACGCTTCCTGTTGCGTCTACCAAACATTCTTCATTCTGAAAGAACTCTTTTTCTTTCTTTTTTTAACGCATTAAAGCACTTTCTGTGAAGCTTGAGGGGCAGAAAGTTGATAATGTCTGAAAGATGGCCTTACCAGCTAAACAAGAAACAGGGACCAAGAGTAAAATAAGTAAAAAGCTGGTGTAATCTGGTTTATCAGAATCTGACAGCCTTTGTTACTTTGTGGTTGTCTTCATGTACAAGGTAAATGTGATTTCTGAAACACTCTTGTTTTAAAACTCTAAACCAAAGGTTCAGCTTTCTGCAAACTATCTAAAAGACCCGTGGCAATCCAGGTGAAGTGCAAGACATTAAAACGTTGCGTTACTTTTGACTTTTGAACTAATGGGATTACATCCTGATGTCACCCACATGCTCAAGCCTAATAAGCAAAGCTTAGGATTTAAGAGGAAAGGGAGTGGCTTCTAAAAGTGGCAACAAATAGTACAGAGTGTGTTGCAGAGAGTAAAGCTCCGAATCAAGTGCATGAAAGGTGCCCTCTCAGTTACTGTACTTATGTAATCCTTTATTTATTTATCTATTTATTTTTGTATGTATGCTCTTTATGAGTAAAGCACTGAGCGTCTGTTTGCCTGTGTCCTGAAAATTGTTTGTGATCATTATGTGTGCTCCTGGGAGTAAGAGATGAAGATTAACGAAGAAAAGAAAAGAAAAGGAAAAAAAAAGCTGGCGGTTCAATGAGAGGAAACAAAAAGGATTGTTTCCCAAACTCTCAGCAGGCTAGTGCTTTGTTCTGTGTTTTACTTCAAACTGTTTATTTCTTTGTTATATGACAACCTTGCCTTGAAGATGTCACCTGCAGAGTGCAGTCACCATGATGACGAAAACATTTGTGGACAAATGTTAGGAAACATTTCAGTAGGATGTAAAGGCTCAAATTTTGAACGGACGAAATGAAGCAGCCCCAGCTTCTAACTTCAACACACCCTGAGAGAGGATGGCTGGGCCTTCCTCAAACCAAATTTAGATTTTTCGCACAGGAGATTTGCATTTAAATTGCATCTACCGTTAATTAGTTCTGGTCATGTGTGTTTAGCAAGTGCACACTAAATTCTGCCTCCAGCACTCGCATAAATCTGACGCTGCAACAACAAGGTCACTGGATGTTGTTTTTACCTGTTTTTGAGTTTCACATAGAAACTCTGTCTGAACTTAGGTGGAACCTGGGTTGTTTTATCTCTCTTTTGTATAAGCAACAGCTTACATGTTTAAAGTGCCTGCTTGCACTTTGTGTAAATACTCTCTTTAGATGAACTGTACAAATCAAATGTATAGACTTGATATTTTTGTCATCATACTTGTTTTTACTATGTTAAATGTTTCTATAAAGACTATACTTATTTAAAGTATTCAGCAAAGGTAGGGTCAATGTATTTATTTTTTCCCCATATAAGGCCCAGTAGGTGTTTCAGTATGTTGTGAACTTAGAGAGATCTACATGCAAAATGCATGAGGTTTATGTTTTGTTTTTTTTTACCTGTTTCATGATGATTTGGTGAGAATAAATCAGAAAACTTCACAGTTCCATTTTTCAAGTTCATTTTGTGACCGACCCTTTCCAGATTTAATTATTCAAAGATTTTGAGCTCATGAAGGTGGTTTATAATTGGTGGGAATGTTGGTGTTGGCAGCTACACAATGCCCACACAGGAGAACCTGACAAGCTCTTCAGTGTGTGGCTTTGCCACCTCTATACAGAGTCCCATTACGTGTTTATTAATTACACCGCTTCTCCATCTGTCTCATGTGTTCTAATAGATTATGTTCTTAGCAAACTGGCTTTGTTTAGTAGGTGTTTTCTATGAATACGTGGAATTTTAGTTAATAAAATGTATTCTTCATTTTCATCTTTGGTTTTGATTCTATACACATATCAGTCTGAGAATGAATTAATCCTTTTTTCCTGTGTCTGCCATTCCTGGGATGCAGAACTGTGTTGACTCTGACTGATTAAATCCAAGTAGAATTAAATGGACTTGTACCTAATAAATCATCACAAACAAAACTATTTGTCCAGACAATGGACTCAAAGTGTGTCAATGTTTTAATACGTGTGTGTAAATATTAAATGAAAAACAAATAAATGTTTATTGATGAGCTGCCATTGTGTTTATTTCCAGTAGGACGTGGGATGCAGTGAAGCATATGAGTCCTCAATAAGTGCATTTTACAACATTTGAAGTGCCATGTAGGTGTCAAGAGGAGATATTGAGTTAGCAGGCTCAGGGTTCCACGAGAAGCCAGTGGGAAAACAAAAAAGGCAGCTCAAAATAAGTTACAATAAAAAATAAAAAGATCATCACAAACACTTAACAATAAAATTACAATAAAATACAGTTAAAATGTACATTTTTAACCAGACTGAAACACATATTTCAGTCAAAAAGGCAACTGACTCATAATGAATCACAACTGGAGTGAAACGTCTCTCTCTAATTTTCTAAAATGCAATAAATATTGTTGTAACTTCGAATGAAAGGTCTTGTGATTAATTTTGAATGTAACCAAAAAAAATAGACCGTGTTTCTTTTTTGTTAGTCAGCACTCTTCACAGCAGTCTATAGATCTGTGCTTCTGATAAAATCAGTCAGCTTCAAACAGTCCTGTGGCTCTTTGATTCTTAAAGAGGGTCCTTCTTAGTCTGATGAAAAATTCTCTGGAAGATCCTCCAAAGGAATAACTGTGTATTCTGCCTCCTTCCCATTCTCCCTTGGCTCCTCTTTGAGCAGGAAGGTTTGCATCTCTAGCTCCCTCTTCTGGTTAGAAGAGTTTGTTTTGGTCGCATCCTTGAAAGTCTGGTTTGGCCCGTTCCACCTGCACAATGAGGGACAACCATAGCTTAATTCAATTCTTAAAGAGGTTAGAGTAAAACTAAATATTTGTCTTATTTTTTTTTCTAAAGACTAAGCACTTACTTGTCCCTCGTAGCAATGGCCGCACAAAGTGCCACAAGTGCTGCTACAGCAACAATAAATGCAAGGATGATGATCCAATCTGGACATATGAGAGAGTAAGTGTTACTGAGATGGAATAATTTTATATCCCAGAAAGTATTCATATGAAAGTTTCTTATAATAGGTCTGCATTTTCTTATTGTTCATATGACTCACCTGGTGTGCTGTGTCCTTTGGGCTGATTCGTCGAGGTGTTGTCATCTCCCACCACTTTCCCAGCTGAAGAAACATGAAAATACAAATTTAACCAAGATTAACAAAATACAACACAAAGAAATGTTAAGTTTCTATTAAACGTTTAGTCAGTTATAGAACGTACCTGCTTCTTCTCTTTTAAATTCAAGGAGCCAAGCCCGACGAGAGTTTATGCTATCATTTGCGTTCACATCAGATCCAGCTGCATTTGCTCCATTTGGCATTGTTGAAGATATGTAGTCAGACTGAAGGCTGTTGTCGGTGGAGGAATCTGAGGTGGAGTCATCAGGGTTTTGTGGACGTTGAACACTCATAACTGTGGTTGTAGAGACCGTACTTCTGGACTCAGTCCCAAATGAAGGGAGTCCACTCCCCTCAAATGTTAGGACTTCTGTCTCACCACTTCCGTCAGCTGAAGACTCAAAGATGCTCTGAGCTGTAGTTGTGGATTCTGTACCTCTGAACTCAGTGGGCCATGAAGTCTCACCACTTACTTCAGATGTGGACTCCAGGATGCTCTGAGTTGTTGTTGTGGGGTCTGTGACTCCAGACTTAGTGGGCCATGAAGTCTCACCACTTACTTCAGATGTGGACTCCATGATGCTCTGAGTTGTAGTTGTGGGGTCTGTGACTCCGGACTCAGTGGGCCAAGAAGCCCCACCACTTCCTTCAGACGTGGACTCAAATGATGGCTGCTGAGATGCTTGGACGGTTGTATTTATTTTGGAGGGCTCAGTTGTCAGCAAAGGTTGCTGCACATGTTCAAAAATTAACCCTTCAGCCTCAGCCTCTTTAATATCGTCCTCCTCAGGTTCTGCTGGGATCTCGGTCACAGCTGAGGACAAAGAGAACAATCCATGGATCAGCTTAAGTATTTACCAACCAGCCCTGACATGAGTGGGAAGGAAAGTTACCGAGGTCCTGTGATGCATTATAACAGGATCAGGTAGAGCTCACTTCCTTTGCTAAAATATACTTGTGTTAGCTTGTTTTGTGGTCCGCTTTGATAAGGTGTGGTGGCTCGGTAATAATTAACCTGTGTGACTAATTTCAAGTGAAAAGGAAGGCTTGTCACATCAAAGCATCAGCTGCAGTATCTGACACACCTTATATGTCAGAGCATCAATGGTTGATTGTGATGGAGGAAGCAATGGGATAATGGATTTATCATATAGCACATGTAAATCTGCATTGTTTTTGTCAATTTATAAATAAGAAATCTGAAATCAAGTCAAACTATTTATAATGCACATCTCTTGCAAAAGCGTACAAAAGTATAAATCATCCAAGTTCAAGATCACACAACTATGTCTTTCACATATCATCACATTCATTCATTCAATTTATCCAACTAAATCTCCACTCTATCTCATTCTATATTGCCCAGAGCTAATTTGCAAATTATCAAACATTGTTATCAAACTGTCAACTGGTTTGCATCGTTGCATAAAAACAGCCTGTAAGAAAGATTTCCCTTAGTAGAAATTGATAATTACCCAATATTTCAGTGAATAACAGCAAAGATAAGAGCACAGGGACAAGTGAATACTAATTCTATGGGAGATGTTTTCTCAGTTTTTTTAACCATTCGTGATAGAAAGTAAAATGAGTTGATGCTGATAAATTTGAATTTGTCTGAAACTTTAAGCAATGATAACATTAATTTATTTCAAGGCAGTTTAACTATTCTACTATTGAAAATGTTGTAAAGGCTTTGTGCACAAGTGCATACAATAAGCCATTGTTTGGGTTAATTCAACAGATATATTTAAAAAAGGTAAAGACTGAGAATCAAATCCCAAATCTGTACCCTGCATTTATGCTCAGTCATGTTCAGATTAGGTGTTTCCCCCCTATGATGTTACCAGTTGTTCACTCTGGCGAAACAGCTATTTGCTAATCTTTGGTTTCACTGCATTCAAGAGAGAAGTGTTAATGCAACTCCTGGATCAGCTCACAGCATTTTTTACAAAGACCGCTGTGTGTACTCTGGAGGTGCCTGGCAGATCTGCCCACCAACAATGAAATGTGAGTCTTACAGAAAGAGCTAGACCTGAAACATGAAGATTTTAGGGAACATGCATGAAAGTGCTGACTCACAGCGTACAGAAAAAAGGATGCGAAGGAAATGATTTAAACTTCAGATTTCTGTATCAAAGCTTTGTCAGAGTAAAAACCCCTCTAACCCTAACCTAGTAGGCCACAAATGACTGCATAAGCAAATTCTTCAATCATCAATGAAAATTCAAGTTATTTTCATCATTAACATGATGGTGAATTTAACAGTCATTTAGTCATCATTCATGAGAGTAAAAAACTTTTTTTTCAATTTTTTAATAAAAAAAAGGAAAGACAAGAAAGTTGCTTACTGTTAAAAGGTGTTGAGTGGACAGCAGCAAGAAGTCCAAGAAAAAACACCAAGAGAAGATTCATCATCTTCATCTTCATTATCAGCGAGCTGGAACTACTTGACACACTGAACTGAAATCTGTTAGAGGTGAATCCCTTGCTCGCCTTTTATAGAAGCCAGGTATTATGTCAGTACAATAGTTGGACGTGCACAAATACGCAGAGAGGTAGGCACACCTGTTAACACACCCACCTTCCTCACAGTTTTCTCACAGTACTTTTATTCTTCCTCCTTCCTCAGGCAGAGCATGACAACATGCAAATGACATGGAAAAAACCGAGATAGATTTCTCTGGAATTTTACTACAGTTTTATGAAATCCTAATTAAAAATAAATTAAATACTCCAGGTTACTATAAATTTTCTCACCACTGTTTTATTATTTCAATAAAGCACCAAACATTTTTAAAGACTGTATAAAATACAAGAAACTTTTACAATCTCATAACAAGTGGAAGCAGTGAAAATAATATTTTCTTGTCTGTATTATTTAATTTATTTCAAATCAAGCAGATTTAAAATGGTAGTTTGTGGCAATATCTTTCATAGGAATTTTCATCTGGATAAAGATCTATATGAAGTTATGAGTTAAGACTGGTAATAGTTACATTGTATTAGAAGAGCTACATTATAGTGCAGTTCACATATCTTTTTCTCTTCAGATTCACTTATATCAAAGATTTAATAAATCAAATCACAATTTAATTAGTCAAATATTGCTGATATCAGTTACTTGTTAAATTATCAATTTTGGACAAAATTGAAATTTTGTGAAACAGAGTAAAGTTTCTGGGTGTAATAATGACAGTAAATTCACTGGGGAACAGGTCAAGGTTTCAGTTTAGTAATGTTTGGCTCTGGAGAGACAAAACACACCCTTTCTCATGAAGCTTCCTTTTAGTTAGATCTTCCTTCATTTTCAAGCTGCAGGGAGGAAAGAAACTTCCAAGTCTTTTTTCAAACTTCTAAGCTGCCATTTATGACTTAGTGAGAAAAAACCTCCAACCCAGCTTGGAATGATACCTCCCTGCAGGTACTGTGTACTGTATACCAGATAATGACTGTTATGATATGCTGGTATTTGACGGAAATTGATGCGTCACTGCAGAGCTGGAGCCTGAGGTTACCTGGCACTTTTATGAAGTTGCGACATGTGTAATGAATTACTCATGTGTGGGTGAGCTCTTGTCCAGACTTGTATCCCACACCCAACGCAGTCTCTTTTCTGTGACTCTTACGAATGAAATTTTGCAAGATGTTGGTTGTGATGCACAGCTGGAATAACCGAGACTAAGAAACAACTCTCACTTTATAACAAGAGCAACAGTCAGTTTTCTATGGCTAGACAAAGCACATGATTCAGCATTCCAATTATTCTCAAACTGTGGTTGTCTAGTGAGTGTGTCGGTCATAGCCGCTAGTCTGAACACCCTATAGAGAGTAAAATAAAATCCCATGAAAGAATGTGACTCAAGGTAGTTGACATTCCCACACTTTAACACTTCCACTTCCCACATTTTATTTGGAAGCACTCAGAGCATGTAGACCGCTTGCAAGTCATAATGTATTTTATACTATGGAAATATCCTTTTAAAAATTCCTGCTTCCAGGCAGTGATCTGGAATAAAATCTAATCCCTTGTTTCTTATTCCATGTCTGAGATTTTCTGAAAATATAATCAAAATACATCCTAACTTTTTGGCTGACATTGCAAAGAGACGGACAATCAACCTATCAGTGCTGCCATACATTATTTTGCAGGGGCAATAGTCAACCTCAATATCATGGCTACCTGCCTAATATTGAACAGATTCCCTATTTTCCTCCCAAAACAGCAGTGTCCCACAGAAGCATAGATTTGTATTTGGCAGCAAGCCGTTTTTTGTAGGAGATCCTTTAAGTCTTGTTACGAGGTGGGGCCGCGATGGGTTCAACTTATTTTTCCGGCACAGCTCACAGATGCTCAGTATAACTGAGATTTGAAGTGTACGGCCAAAATCAAGGCATCCTCAAATAATTCTTGAAACATTTTTGTCCTGTGGTACGATGCAATATCTCTGTTCAGATTTGTGTTACAGAAACATCCACATGACCCAAGGTTTCAACTGTACCCCAATAATCACGTAGCCTAGTCTAGTTTGCTTCAAATCAGACACATACATGGACTTATCAGCTTCCTTGATTTGAATACCAGTTTTCAGCCATGGACATTGTTCATCATGTACACCAAACCCACCAACACCAAAATGCAACTATTTATGCCACAAACTATAATACAAAGTGGGTTTGACACCTATGGAACAGATGCATCTGTTGTGGCTCGGATGTGTCTCTGCACCACATGAGCAGGTGTCTGTGCTTTGTGTGTCTCTGTCCCTGGCACGAGCTACAGTGGTAAGCTGCAGCAGTATGCCTTCTGTAAACCTTGGCTTCTCTGTCCATACTTGAATTCAGCCTGTGTATTGAGTGTGGCATTTAGTCTGGGCTGTTTGTGTGGCTTCACCTCCTGAGCAGTGAGGACATGGCTCACTGCTTCACCTTCCTCTCCTGTGTAGGAGAGCTGTGCTTCAGCTCCCAGGCATGTTGCAGCGCTGCTGTCTTATATCTGGCTCTTTCCTCTGGTTCGGTGTATCCACCTGTGACTGCTGTGGATGATGGTCCCGATTCTCGTACCCTGCCCCAAACTATGACCACAATCTGAAGATCCAACTCCTTGGTACCAAAATGAGTATTTGTTGCTGATAGTTATATCCATTTGGTAATTTTGGTTTTGGTGCTGAACCAGCATCCAGTATCATTTGAGAAATTTTGGGAGGAAATGTCTGCTTTTTCATCAGAACGGGTCAGTCAAGCAAAATAATTACTTCCGAGCAGCTTGATGACTAAGACAATGTTGCATAGAGCCTCTTTAACCCTTCTCTGGCCACAAAAAATAAACAAATGACTTACACATATTTGCCATGTGATATATCTCTGAATTATTGTAGTGCAAAACACATACACCAATACGCAGAAGATAATTATCAGATGAAATATTATTCAGAAATACAATGTATGAAATATGATATGCATTTGTGGTAGTACCAAAGAGGGCCCAGACGGAAACTGAACCCAACACCTTCCAGGTGAAAGTCACTGTCAGTCACCATATTCTGTTCAGTGTGAGTGCCTATCACCTGGGAGGTTGTAGTTTCCAGTTCCCACTCAGGCCACTCCCTCACAATGCCATGCATCATAATAAAGGGTTAAATTCTTACGGTGGGTATGATTTAAAATACCAGTCAAAGGTGACAAGAGTAACAGGGTTTCACCTACAGTGGTCTTGTAGATACACTACAGAATTTTTGACATTTTCTCAGTGCCCCTACTGACAGCTAACCCAACATCTTGCATCCTACCTGCACTGTGAGAGCTCTCCAGCCAGTGAACGACAGTCTTACCTTGACTCTTGTCTTATCTTGCTCTGCCGCTGGCTCACTTTTGTTTTGTCTCTTCCTCCAATTATGACTTTTTTAATGATGAATCAGCCCCAGTGCACACTCAAAATGACCCGTGCGTTCATATCTGCTTGCTAACATGTGTCATGTGTGCAAAGCAAAAAAATCAATCACAATGTCACATAGCATCCCAGATGACAAGGTTTATAGTTTGGTTTCTCAGCGTCATGACACTGCTGGCCAGCAAAAGTTCCAGAATTGCACAGAATGGAAGTCTTTGGGCCACCTAAGCATCGGGAATGCAGAGTTTTATGATTTAAATTTTACAAAGCTCGACTTTTATATTTTCTAACAATTAGCTCAGGGAGTATACACAGAGTGAAACTTAAACATTTAAAGGCTTTTTTCCCTATTGAAGTTTTTATTCTTAGGTCTTACCAAAGGAGTTTTGATTAAATTTGTTGTCAATTTTTAACTAGCCTTGAAATGTTAGAATAGGGAAGCGGCTGAGATGTAACTTTGAAAGCTAACTGTTTCATCATTATTTAAAGTTTAGTGGTTTTCAGCTGAGATTTGGGCAGATCAATAATGACTGACTCTTCTCTCTGAGTTGATATGCTCCTTTGTAATTCTATGTGTTTGGACTCAGCAGTGTTTTCTTTGATTGCTTCATTTTTTAAAAGCATGCTGTGATATGAAGCAGTGAACATATGACCTCAAGTGCTGTGAGTTTTTCTTAAAAAATGTAGGTGGACTTAAATCTTAGAAGGTAAAAACCTGAATTTCAAAAGTGTGGTTTGTCCACAAGGACATTATTTGACCAAAAAATACAAGGGGCTATATTTTTGCATTCACATTTTTTTGACACGTTTTCATTTTTCTTTTAGAAAATCCTTGTTTACCAAAAGGATTTTCAAACTGAGAACACGACACATGTTTTTTCTCTATCATTTGTAATGAAATGTATGAATGGATAAAGATTTATAAGAACCCTTCAAGGGCATGTCCACCAGGCTTGTTCAGACCACCCTGCAGCCAACCTCCCCTCTGATTTAGCATTATTTTGTGCTTCATGGTAGCCACCATTGCTCCAATCTACAAAATCCTGAGGCAACTGAGTCCACTGACCTGTATATAGCAGCTCTCACATTTATTACCACCATGAAAAAGAAAAACTATGGTGAGTCAAGGACCTGCATAATAATTCAGTGGCAGCATAGAAACACAGAAACACTGTAAATATTTATAAGAAATAAAGAGATTGTGGGGACTTTTTCATGTATGTGGTTATTAAAGCACTTAAAATGTAATTTCCCGGTACTTTCAGTGGGTTCAACTTACAGTCACCACTGACTAAGAGTTAACTCTTGATTATTACATGAGCTCCTAAGGTTGGTTGGCAGCTGATTCTAACCTGCCAGTTTTCCTGATACTGTCGGGCAGCATAAAAGAAGAAGGCTGTTTTACTGGAGGGCAGATGATGCATGTCATATGCATACAAATATTTGCACGTATATTGTGCCTTCAAAGCATTACAGAGCTATAACAATGGGGTCATCTCTTTCTTAGGTCTTGAGTTTATGTCCAAACAGCTATTACTTGGCACATTATCCATGCATGTCTGGCTGTTCTCAAGTGTTACTTGCAAAAGCTGCAGTGAAATCCCTTTGACTTCTTTCTTTGATCAAGCAGTCTGTCTTTTTTAGGTCAGCCAGTCCTTAATAAATGTTGCTTCTAGATCACTTATAAAAGAGTGGAAAGATTTATAATTTTTTTTTAAACCTTTTAAAACACTCCAGTAAACTCAAATGTGTCCATGAGCTTTTTCTGATAGCCTGAGAATGCTTTTTGACATGATAAAAAAAACATATTTCAGTAGAGAGAGAACCAGACCCTTGATGTTCTGATTTAAAGCCTGTTTCCACCTTTGACTGTCTACGGAGGTTAAGCTTTGTTACAGCCAGCACTGAACCCCTGTTTCTAATTTTATGGATTTGATGGTGTTCAATAATCAACAGCTGGCCTTAAATTTCCCATTTGAAACTTTTGTCTGTGTGTCATCTGAAGGACAACTGGGAACACACACCAATACACACATACATGCATAGCACCACACTCTTTTGAAAAGAGGATGGTTTGCAGAGGTTAAAGTGGGTTTAGTGAAGAAGAGGTGGAGGAGCTTTTATCAGTATGCAGCCTGGAAGACAGGGGCTCTCAATTCCACAGTGTTCTGTGGTTGTGAATCGTCCTGAGTAATGATGGCATTGTATCTTGAAAGAGATGCAGTTTATTTCTATAAATGCTCTTTTAACCTTCAGTAGATGTTTTGTTTTTAATGAGTAACTGGGTTTGGAACCCCCAATGGTCTTAGAAGTAAACAGATATATCTCTGTCCCAATCGAACTAAATGATCTCAGATAATTTGTAGGCAAAAAACGATACACCACTTTCAAGATCAAGGTGATGTCCAGTGGTTTAATTTTTTATTCACTTCAGGCCAGGGATTTGTTTGTGCTTGCAAGAATGCCACTGCACACCATTGTGTTAAAGCAATAAAAGGTAAAAACGCTGTCATAATCCAGTTGAACCAAAAAAATCATGCAATACATCTTCAGAGGAAACAATATCGGCTGAAACTTGTGCTGTGAAGAAACTGCTGGATTCATTCTGGCATGACTGCTTTGTGTGCAGTATTTTCACCGCAGGAACTGTCAACCCATGCATACCAGTTCAGCTGTTCCCTTGTGGAAGCGCATTTGAGTTAATTAGGCTACATACAGTATGATAACAATGGCACATCAGAAGATGTAATATTTATAGGCAATCTCTCGGTTCATACATTAGATGTTTCTACGTTATGCCACAGCTGTGTAATGAAGGTAAGGAGAGGAAGATGAGAACGACACTACAGTGAGCTACAGTATAGCCCAATGTGACTCTTAGCTTCAGGAATGCAGTTGTCGAACAGCACCGAACAACGTGAGAAGAAAATTGGACAAATTATTACTATAAAAATATCACTAATTGGTAGACATTTAGCAATTTTACATAACTTTCATTCTCATTTTAGACAAAGGCTTGTTATTTAGGTAGATGTATCATTACGTATTCTCTGAGTTCTTAAAAAATTCTCTTGGAACATAAAAAGTTTATATTAAACAGGAACTTGTCTCTCCATGGCAACTAATTCCAGTTTCACTTCCTGTTAGAGTAAGTTTGTTTTCTTGTTAAGTGAACTCCAACTGTCAGATTCCCACGCAGTTTCCAACCGACGGATATCCTGCCATTTTTACCATAGAATATATTTAAACATGACATTATGAACATTTTGAATCAGTACCTTATTAGGTTAGCCATTTTGACTTAATGTTGACATATTTTAGTCTCTTTTTTGCATTTACATTTTATTTGCTTTACTGTACTAAGAACTTCAATTATCAAACTTTAGGCCATTGTCTGAAAACTTATGGGATCATTACTTTGAGCCAAAACATCAAGAGAACTGCTCTGTTGCACGGATGGTTAGTGCAACTGGAGAATTTGATGCAGCTTCTCACTGACTGCTGGCAGGTTAAATATTTGCTGTAACTGGATCTTCTGGTATTCACAGTCAGTCTTTCCCATAACCAAAAAGAGTTGTAGTCTCGCCATCAGGCAACAAAGCCAGCTCTGAGGAGGAGTGGTTATATGGAGCAACTGCAGGCCATTTCAGACAGAAGTCCTTGAGTTAGCATGATCAGACATGTTTCCCTGAACATCTCAAACAACAATCATACAGGTTACATGTGAATGTCTTTTAAGAGATCAGAAACTGTTGATTTAGACTTTTGACAGTAAGCAAAACAACCAAAGGCTGTATCAGTTATGTAATGAAATGGAGGAGAAAAAAACAGAAGCTGCATTGTAGCAGATATTAGCTTTAAGTCACAAAATTTAAAAACAAACAGATGGAATGAGAAATGAGAATTTTACCTCTCATTCAATCAAGTTAAAAGCAGAATGCTTAATAAACACAGCCTCATTCCTAACTGTCCCTACTTATTCTCTGAGTTCTTAATAGTTTCTCTGGAAACATAGAAGGTTTTTCTTGAACAGGAACTTGTCTGTCCTTATAGTGACTAATCTCAGGTCACAATGCTTGAGTATAAAAAAGGAAACACAATTTGGAAATTGTGTTTCCTTGTTTATTGAACTGTAGCTGTCAGGTTCCCTAGCTCATCATGCCATGTTTGACCACAAAATGTCTCTTCTTTGAATTTACACTGAAGTTGTTCTACTAAACAAAAAAATCCAATTATAATGGTAGAATCTCTTTGTGTTGTGATCAGAACATTACTTGTGCGTTCAGACAAAACAAAGTCCTGTGCTGGAGCTATTGCATTTTTATGACATGGAGGCCGGCCGGTAAATGTCCACCACAGCTCCGAGGTAAGGAGCGGAACATTTGTCTATATGCAGATGGTATAAAAGACAAAGTCTGCAATATCACTGCTTTTCAGACCAGGTCTGAAAGGGGCTTAAGGCACATGGAATGTGTTTTTAACCCATTTCTGACAGACAAGGAACTGATGTTGCCAGTTATGTGTACGCACTTGACTATCAGATTCCCAAAGATGCAACCTTGACACTGCTGCTTTTGGTTTCTTTTCCCATCAATATTTTGACTTCTTAAGTCCTGCTACTTGTTACTTTGGTGGAAATCATAGGGTTAAAATACAGAATAAGATACATTTTATTGGAAAAAGTTCTGCTAATGTTTTCAACACACCCATTGTGGCATTTCCCTTGACTGCTCTTGTGCTTCCAGCTAAAGGAAACCAGCATATCCAGAAGAGATGCTTTGCCTGAGCCTTAAAAACTGACACAGCAGGTCCCTGACTCAGCTTCAAAATGACAGGTTTGAGATCAGGCTGTCAAACCTCACAACCTGCCACCGACCCTAATGACCTGCTTGGGCGTTTGGAACAATCCAATGGTTTAAATCCTGTGGATGTTTATTTAGGCATTCTTACCATCAATTGCATTGTTATGAAGTACATTAGAAGTCCCAATCTACATGATTTACATTCATTGCCTTCTCTTTCCCTTCCCTGCATCTCTTTTGGTACTCATCCAATTCTATAAGGCTGTCTTCTTCAATAATTATGACTAAGTTTCAATATTATTCACACAGTTGTGCCCTTAATAAGAAATTTAACATATACTAAATGATTTATAAAATCAAAGTGTTACTTTCACAACTGTAAAAACTAAAATGTCAAGGTGTAAAAACATTGAAAAGCCTTAGATAACTGCTTAAAGACCATAGGTTTTTCACTCTATACCAGTCTACCCATCAATAATCTTTATTCAAAAAGCGTTAAGATTTGTCAGTTTATGAAAGAAGAAAAGCATTTGATTCACTCACTTTCTTTATGACCTAAAAGAGGTGAGATTCCTTATATTTCCTTCAAATATTGATGCAGATATAATTCATCTGAGTGATTGCATATAGAGTAATATCTTAAGGCAAAGGGTAAAAGATGGAGTTGACAGATGATTGCTGTATGGATGATTTGAATTGAGATCCTCTCATCATCCTTTTGTGCATTACAATAAATTAGAGTGTCTGAAATGCACCTTAGTAGGCTGATTGAAATTCAACTCATGGGGCGTTTTATGTATGTATACTTGGGTCCTACATGATTCTTGTTCATCATCGTTCCATATATTATCAATTATTGTATACTATTACAGTAGACTATTATCAATTATAGTATGCTCCTGTATACTATAAAACATGATTACTGTATCCATTATGTCCTTTACATTGACACCAAAACCTTAAAATGGCACAAACAGTGAAGCTATAACTGTCTAATTTTTTGCTTTTATAAAATTTATTGTGCATGATTGATGTAGGACAAGGGCTTTATTTGACTTCCGGGCAACCAACTGAATAGCCCTATCCTTTAAGGACAGATCAACGCTGATGCATTGATTCAATGATTCAGTCATTGATCTGAACTAAAGATATCAAACACACAACTTTAAAGCAGGTTTTTACACAACAGCTTGTTCTAAAGTTCTGATCTTAGAAATATATGTCTGACAAGTTTTGATGGCACAGTGTTTTTTTATTGTACATTCCTGGACTTGTTGTTGCATAGCACAATTCAGAGGTTGATAAACCATACTTTTTCTTGTGAGATGCTTCACCACTCTACAGTGAAGTTTAGTTTTAAGCATTGCGTCACACTCCATCCCACTGGCTTTTGCATTTTGAATGAAGGTTTTTGCTGATTCATCAAAGAAACAAGAAATTATCTGTGGAAGACAAAAAAGACAAAGAAAGACAAGGAGAGGACAAGCGATAAGACAAGAGTAAACATAGGACTAATTCTTACTGACTACTCAGAGTACAGGTAGGATGCAAGATGCATGGTGTTGTACAGCAAAGAAAAATGTGTTTGTTCAAAATTTGTGATACAGCTAAATATCAAATTTTTAGCCATTGAATTGATTATATATCTTACATTGATCATTCTTGTGATGTATGTCTCGACTGTCTGTGCCAACGTTGAAACAATTCAGGAAAAAAGGAGAGAAATCTAATTTTTTTTATGAAATGCAGTCCCTGGCAAAGACATGGGACATGCTGGAGCGACTTCATTTGTTGGCTGGTCAGGGAATGCTTCTGAGAGAGGGATGTCTGGGTTGCTCTGCATAGATTACTGCCCTGTGACCAAACCCTGAATATACAATAAGAATTGAAGGATGTTTTTGTTATATTTTCTATTTCTGTAATTTAAATCCTTATTGCAGGGAAATTTTGAACTGAAACTATCATGCTGTAAACTACTGAAAAAAGTGACAGTAAACTACATTAAACTTGATTGATGTTAATTAAAACAAAAATAAGATGAACAACCTTATATTGCAGTAAAGTGTGCACACTGCACTGCTAATATGAAGAAGCTGAAAAGCTGCCTTGTTCCAGAATAACAGCGTATTTCACAGCTTTCTGTTAAAACTTCCTGCAAACAGCAGCCAGGTATGTTGTTTCTGCCCATGAGCAGCATCCAGTCCCTCTTCCCCTGGGACAGCAGACTCAGCTACCAGGACAGTCTTGTTGAACACCGACTACATTACAATACCAGACAGCTATGATGTTGCAGACATCCTTTGGGAACTAAAGCTGGGTCAACGCTCACAATCCTATCCTTGTCAGGTGAGAAGATTTCTGCCTCATCCCTCTGGAACAGTCTGCAGTGTTCTCTCCTTTTCCTCCATTGTTTAGAGATTTGTCTGTAAAGAATAAAACACTTGGTTGAGTGTCTGATGTCTAAAGGATCCATCGCCCCCCATCTCCTGGATGCAGAAACAGCTGATGACGCGTCACGTTGAGAGACGTCGCACGTTGTTGACGTTATGCTAGTAGCAGTGATCTGTTTGTCACTTCGTTTAAAAAGAGAGTGATTTAACAACTTAAGTGCGGTAAGTATTTATGTATTTTGGTGCTCTCTAGAAAATAATTCAAGCTGCTGTTTGAAAGTCGGCACCACAACAAATGTGCAAACTTAAAATAATTATTTACATGCATAAGAATAGCTGCTGCTGTTAGCATGTAACTTGTGAGATATTTAGTAAGAAGATGGTCATTTCCATGCGACTAATATCTTTAAAAGTTGTGTCCGTATAATTTACAAAGGAGTCAGTTACATTATTTTAGGATTGAGCGACCTCTCAAACTGTGCGATTGCCTATGAGTAATGTAACACAAATAGCCACATAGTCCAAAATGCTCACAACTAGCAATTTCTTGCAAGATGCAACCGTTAAAAGTAAAAATTTACTTCAGTTTTACTTTGAATGGTTGAATCTTGATCAACTGTATTTGCGATAATAAGTGTCTCCGTGCCTTATGTGAATTAAAGCAACTGCAGCCTCATCTGGATCTTTAGCAACGAAGCTGTTGATTTGTATGCCTGCAAGTAGAAGAACGAGACTACACTTTTAACAGTACTTTATCCAAAACTATCCGAAACTTTTTTTATTGACACTATCCCACATATCCCGATCAGCTGTGCTTCCCACAGAAAGCATCAGGTTGGTATTTGGGAGCAAGTAAAGCACTGCTGCTATAACTGGTAAAGGGGGCTATAGTCAGCCAAAATATCTCAGTAAGTGGCAAGTGTCAAAGTCACTTTGTTAGTGGTTTTAATGTTGCAGATTGGGTCAGTTGTTTTCCAACTTACCTTCAATGTTAAAGCATGCCATGATCTTAATATACATTTGTCTGCCCTTCATTGTATGTTTATCCAGAAACTTATAATGAAATCTCGTTATAGGTTTTAACGTATTTTCTGCAGGGCAGTTGTTTTATCCACTGAATGTATCAAATGATATATATATATTATATTCTTTGTTAAGAATATTGATCTTTTTCGAAATTGGCAAATTTAATTTCAGTTTAATTAGAATGTGAAGACTTCACTGACACACCCAGCTGTAAAACAGAGATACTGAAATTGCCTGATGTTATGTTCAAAATGTGCATACTGTATGATGACTCAGTATGCTTTTTGTCTTTTACCCATCCTAGTGTTTATGTTCTGACTTGTAGTTTATAATGACCACACTCCAAAAGCAGTTCATAACAGGAAATGTACGTGATATTATTTTAATCTTTCTAAGAAAAATGGTTTCTACATGATATATTATGTGGTAAAAGGGGGAAGTCAGACTTACCCAATTTAAGTCCATAAAAATAAATGACTCATTGATTGCGCATATGTATGAGTCCAGGACATTAATACTAAAATGGCCTGGACTTGTACATATGCGCAATCAATGAGTCAATCATTTCAATGGACTTACCCCTTTTACCACATAATGTACTGTGTAGAAATAATTTTTCTTAGAAAGATTAAAATAATTTCAGGTATCACTTCTTTAAAGTATATTATAATAAATAATTACAATCATAGAATTTAATTTCAAGTTCTTGCTAATATTTTTTTTATTATTTTCAGTAATTTCTTTGATTATTTTACAATCTGTACATATTTACACAAAAACAATAAAAAAATGCCCCCCATAAATACACAAATCCATAAATTATTTGAAACACTGAAGAAGAGACTGCACTGAAGTTAAGCTAGAGTTTCTGGCTAATGAACAGAAAGACAAATTCATTATGTTTCATTATGAAAATGTTTCTGTTATTATGGATGGTTTGAATGCATTTAAATGGAAACTATTCAAATAAGAGTGTAAAGTTCATGCACATTAGAGATTATGTGATGTAAGTTTTAAAGTGCATCTGAAAAACGGTATTGCTGATGGCTTATATGTAGATTATTTTATTTTTTATGGTTGATGGAATACAAAATTACAAAGGAAATAAGTAGCTGAGCTAAAATGAAGTTTAGATTTAACAGCAATGTGTCTGCATGCTCTTTTGCATAATAAGTTATATTCTTAATGTTTCCACGGAATAAATGCCTGAAGCACATAAACAATCTCAGTCCACAGCAGCTGCATAACAAGGCTGCGTCCAATGCAGATTTTTCCGCATTTATTACCAGGTCATTGAGTAATCAGCAGCTGATTCTGTGTAACGACTACTACTGATTTACCTCAAAATGGAAAATAATTGGCCTGATTGACAGTCTATCGCTTATACAATTTTTATGAATTTGTCCATCCAGTCATGTTCACATTCAGGCATTTCTAAATATGTGGTTTGCAAACTTTTTATTAGAATGATCTCATACTGTCCTTTTAATAATTCACTGTTTATAGAAAGCTTCTGAATATGTTTAGCAGGGTGTCTGTGTTTACAGAGGAAGATTATCCATCAAAGTTCCTGTGTACAGTTTCCTGCGGCACAATCCAAACATTAAAACAGCCGATACTCACAAATGCAACTGAGTGTAGAGCCGCAGCTAATGTCCTTGCAGCTGCTGTGCCCACAGGAAACTATTGAAATGAAAGGCATTCTTTCATGGCTGGTTTTGTTGATTATTTTTCATTTTCCCATTGACAGGGAGTCTCCATTTTAGAACGGAAAAACTCCTTCGCATGTCTTCATGAAAACTGATGGCAGTGCTTTGTGTTTCGTATTGGCACTTGGCTGCAGCCCTGTTAGACTTCTCCGAAGAGCAATATCTTTTATGTTAGTTTTTCTGTGGTGTGATTCGATTGGAAGGTTGAATTTAAAATTCGTCTTAGCATTTATTGAAGACAACAAGTTCAATCTTTTGAAGATATTTTCCAAGTCGGTTCAATCAAGAATAACTGGATTCAAAAGATGATAACAATAGGATGCTGAATATTTTGGTTTGTTTTTTCTTTTATCATTTTAACCCATTAAGCACAAGATGTATTTTGAGAGAAATGCCTAAGAAGAAAGCAAATGGAGATTTTATCCACAATATTGAGGTTCATACGCATGTTCTTGGTGTCTAGGGACATCAAGGGACCTCAAAGACTGCATTCCCTCTGTTAGAAATGATACATCGTCATAAAACCGAGACAATATTTGATATTTTTATGCTCACCTGTTTTTATCCCCCTTATTGACAGAGGATAACGCCATGCTGAATGCGATTTCATTCATAGGGGTGAAATTGATAACAAAATTGTTTAAAAACATCGATGTTTGCACTAAGACACACTTTTGATCTTAAATTTGAGCAACATTAGAAAATAAGGCCAGTTGTCCTTGTTATCATTTTTTATAGACGGTGATCATATCTGTAATTGTTTTCGCTCTAATCAGACCTGGTAAGGCTTAAAGGACTCAATTTCCCTCATCTAAATGTTAATTACAAGTATTTTCTTCTGCCTTAAAACAGTATTAATTTAAGGCTTTCCATTGTGTATATGTTGGTTTGATCACACAGTATTAGTGATGGTTTAACCCTTCAACAAAGGAGGAAACAGTTTCTATCCAACTCTTGTGTTGGAGGAGAAGAAGGATCAAAAATTCCTGAGAAAAGCTATCTTCCTCCTCATCTTCCAAGTTATTTCCACTGTAAATTATCCCCGTTGGATATAAATCAAAATAAGTAATTAAAAGACTGGGAGAAGATTGTTTGGTTGTGACTTATGAGCACTAACGCTGTATCATATGACACCAGAATCAATGTTAGTGCAACCATTTCCCAGACACCTTCTGTTAAGATTGTAAATAGTATTTTAATGTGTTCAAAAGTCTTCTCATTTTTCTCACAGGGGATGTCAGCTTTGTGTGGCACCAGCAATGGTGACCAAGATGCAGGTCAGGAGGCTGCAGAAAAACAGGCAAGTATTAGACAAAGAAAGGAAAAATAAAAGCTGAAATGCAAGTGCATGAAATTACAACTCCAATGCTAAGAAGTTGGGAAGCTGTGTGAAATGCAGTTGAAAAGAGAATGCAACATTTGACCAAGACAAATTCAAGGAAAATTTTAGCTGATACTGAATTTGATGAAAAGGGCATTTTCTCAAAAAAGTTGGGATTGGGGAAACAAAGAAATTGAAAAGTAGGTGGTGCTAAAAAAATACCCAAATGAGCCAAACTGGGAATATGTCAGTACTTCAGAGAGGCAACGTCTCATAGGTAAAAGGCAGAGGTTCAAAGAGTCTGTAGAAAAGCAACAAAAAACAACTGTGAACAAACTGGAATTTCGGACAATCTAGACAAATCCAAAATCAGTATTAGATACCAGTGAATTGTCGGACATGATCCTGTCATGGAAGTCAATACATGGCCTCTGGAACACTTAAAGAAATCTGTGTTAACACAGTTCACAAGTTATGTTACGTAAAGGAGAGACTCTGCCCTTTTCTCTGGACAAAAACTCATTAAGAATCAACTGTTGCACAAATTGGAAAACAGATCTGTTGTAGTTAAATTGAAATGTGAAATTTGTTTTGGGAATTATGAACATGGTGCCCTCTACTCTAAAGAAGAGGGGGGCCCTCCAATTCAAAATGTTGCATTTCTGCTGGCATGGGTGTGATTTGTTGCTTAGGGAACTTTCACATCTTAAAAAACATCAATGCTGCATGGTGTATACAAATTTCCGAGGAACATAGAGAATGCTTCCGTCCAGTTGATGCAGTTTTCAGGCAAAGCCTTGCATATTTCAACAAGGCAATGTTAAACCACCTGCATCTATAACAACAGCATGGCTTCAGAATAGTGGAGTCTGTGTGCTGGACGGGCCTGTCTTCAGTCCAGACCTTTCACCAACTGAATTCACCAAAATACAATTAAAAACGCAGGACTGATAAACGGCTATTACTACACTTTGTTATACAAGAATGGGACAACATTCATTTCCCACGGGCCCAGCAGTGGAGCTCTTCAGTCTCCAGACATTTACAGTCGCATGTTAAAAGAAGGGCTGCTGTGCAGTAAATACGACCCTGTCCTAACATCTTGTGACGCATGTCACTGCTGTCAAATTCAAGATGAGTTAATATTTTCATAAAATATCTCATCATATGAACTCCAGCCACCCAATGATGAATGCTGCTCGAGTGCTGTATGAGCTGTATGGGTGAAGTGGTGAATGTGACGTGGTGTAAAAGCACTGTGAGTGGTCGACATGTGACTGGAAAAGTTCTGTACAAGTACCATCATGAAATAATGGGTGTTTTTGTTAATAAAATATTGGTTTGTAAGAGTAGGACAGCATTATGTTCTGCTTTTACATTTTACACTGCCCTGCAACCTTGGTAGAATGAAGGTTGTGCGTTAAAGGCTTGAACTGAACTAAAAGTAGAAAGAAAATCTTATTAGTAAGAAAAAAAAAGTTAAAAAAACAAATGCTGCAGATAGACTTAATTTAAAATGCTTCCCCCAAAGTAGAAATTTAGTGTCCCCCAAAACAAAAATGGTTCTATAATGCCAAACGTCTTCAGTGTTTGAGGCATGGGATGTTTCTATCTCCATCACATGACCCCATAGACAACAATTACCTGAGGAGATAAACGTTTGTACGTCCATGACAAAGAAAGAAAACAAAAAAAACAAAAAGATGCCCTATTAAATATCTGTAAAGGTATAATTGAAGCAATAATTGAATGGCATACAATATGCTACTAGAACTAGAGTGGTGTGTTTGCTGCAATCACTCCACAGATGTGGTTCTTATGTAACCTACAGTATGTCAAAAAAAACATGAGAAAGTTTCTCATACTTGTTGGGACAGGAGTTATCAAAAACAATCAGTTTTCGTGAGAACATAAATCAGGAAATGAATTCAACGTCTGTAGTTAAAATTCAAGGGGAAAAAAGTGCTTATCTCCCAGTATAAAACAGCAAGCTGAGGCTTTGCTTGAAAAGGAATGTTGGGCGCACATTCTTCGGTCAGATGATCGGTTCCATCAGTATTAAGATAAATTTGTTGGGCTCAGACGGGAATGTCTGCTGCAGTACACATTTATAGATGGCGCCTTGTGTTCACATGAATCTGCTGAAATACTGTCAGACATGATGACAAATGTTCAGTATGGTCGTGCAGGATCATTCCACTGTGGCAACAAGTCAAGACAGTCTCGGAATTACATAAGAATGTTCAAAGAACATTCTAAAAGCTAATAGGAAATATGATCGGTTCATGTTAAGGAGAAGTAAATCTGTTATTACAAAACAAAGTACGCAGAGGGAAAAAATACACATACAATAGTTTTATTTGTACAGAACTTTTATTTTTGCTCTACAGGGACATGTTGGGCAGCCTAGTTCAGATTGCAGTACATCACCTACTTTGACTGATTTGTTGTTATAATTAAAGCAGAGCCTAGGTACAATTCAACTGCAAACATGACTAAAAAGAATATCTATGTTGAATGTTTACATGTTGAAAAGGCAGAGCAATTTTATTTGCATTGCGCATTTCATTCACAAGACGGGTCATAATGCTTTACATAAAACATTAACAACATTACAGCAAGGTGCAAAATAAATAAATGAAATTAAAGAAAAATAAAAACAAGGTCTCCATCTCTGTATTCCCATAATTTTTACACAGAACATAAAATAAAACATTAAACTATTTAATTTACTCTTACGGACAAACCTTAATCAGTTACATCATGTTTGTAATTAATGTGAATTTAAAGATTAGTCAGACTGACTGATGGGAAGAGTGTTTAAGCCTGACACTGAGTAAACAGCTTTGTGTCTCTTTCCAGGCGAAGGAGCATCCTCGTGTTCTCATTCCGGAGTTATGTCGGCTGTTCTATCAGCTGGGATGGGTGACGGGGACAGGAGGTGGGATCAGCCTAAGACGAGGGTTTGTACATGGATCCAACAATGTGAAGCATCACAGATAGTTCATCACTTCTGCTACATTCTCGACTTTGATCATGCAACTGCTCTGAAGTGCAGGTTTTATCTCACTTATTTACTGATTTAAATTGTCAAGCTCCAGTCTCATTACTTTTGGACTGACAGAAAGATAATTGCAAGACTGTTTAGTGAGTACAAAATGTGTTTAAATGTTCTGTGAAGACATTCCGATGTAAAGACAAAATTCAAATGACAGTCTTTGACAGGTTTGATGTTCGATGTGTTATTTTTTATAATGGCAAGTTAATTTCTTTTATTAATAAAAAATGGTTGGCATTTGTTGAAGCAAGGGGGTGTTGATAAATGGTCATTTTTAAGATTCACATATGAAATCCCAGTAGAAGATGTGTAAAAGCTGTTCATCCACCCTGTGTCATTGCAAACTTACTTAGTGTTCACACCAGTTATCTTCTTAATGCATAATAATGATGTTATTTGATAGTTTACAGAAAATGATGGATTTGCCTGAATTTGTAAAATTCAGATGAATTTTTTTGGATCCAACAGTTGTTTGGTTTGCTTTAGAAATGGATTGCAGCCTGAGGCAGCCTCGCCAGAACCTTGCAGGACAATAAGATTCTTCTTTATCTGGGCGCTTTTATTTCTAGAGAGGAAAGTGCAGTGACTTCATCTTTTATATACTGTTAGAAGACGTTGAGGCTCTCAACAAAGTCATTGCAAAGATTTTTTAGAGGGTCATCTCAGGGCATCTGTTCAAGTTTGTTGCTCTGCATTTATTTACATTTTTATTAAGATCTGTATTCTAGTAACAGTATTTACCCGGATCATGGAATATGAGTTTTTCCATCAGTGATGACAAAAAAATTAGCTTTACATGCTGTGATTTTTATTCTATAAATCTCTCAGAGACCAGATCTTCATTGCGCCGTCAGGTGTCCAAAAAGAGAGAATACAGGTAAGCAGGTCCTAACTGTAACAAATCAAATTAAACGTTGATTTGCAGCATGAGTGATTTTTAATGTTTGTGTTTCTCAGCCCGAAGATATGTTTGTGTGTGATGTGGAGGAGAAAGACATCAGCTGTCCACCTGCCTGGAAGAAGTTAAAGAAGAGCCAGTGTACACCGCTTTTTATGAATGCCTACACAATGAGAGGTTAGATACTTCAGCAAAACACATGCCACCCACTCTAACTGTGTGCCGTCTGTGAACGTTACGAAGCAGCACTTCTGGTCTTTTATGATGATTTTCTTAGATTGTACCAAACCTGTTATATGGTGCAAAACTTTGAAAAATTATATATGTTCAATTATATATGTCTCTAATTTGAGTTCAGATAAGGAGTGGATCCACTGGTTTGTAAATTGTCACTTTGGAGCCTTAGAGCTCG
>JAVQJG010088078.1:0-27846 GCA_036024015.1 Craterocephalus amniculus | reverse complement strand
TTTGCAAAAAAAAAAAAAAAAAAAAAAGTCCAGAATGATGCGTTAGCCTTAACAGTGGAGAACTATTTACTATGGTTTCATTTTGTGAAATACTAAACAGGTATTCAGCTCCTGTAGCTTGTAATATTTTAACTGCGTAGTAAAAGCTGCAGCCAACGTCTCTGACTCAGCAGTTTCCTCTTTGTTTTAGATTCGCGTGACAACTCAACGGCAGTTAGTTAGGGTTATGTAACGGAAAGCGCCCGCTTTTTAAAAGCAATATAAGCAAATACTAGTTTGAGATGATGAAACCTTTTTGTTAAGTTAAAAGCCTGATGTAAAATTTAATCACGGGAGTTTGTTTGCTTGTGTTGGAGTTTGTGAAATAATCGTCTTTTTGCCTTTACTTTGGTTGCAGCTGCATGAACAGGTCAGAGCTGCCGCTGATAGGTTTACGCCCATCGGAGAACAGTTAGGAAGCAGATTTAAGTCTGTTATGTCCATTATCATGCGGACCTACTTGAGTTTACTCCATACCTGCCCCCTGGCATTTATATCTAACACTTCTTGGGACTTGTGCTCCATTTTCTCGAAGGAGAGCAGTTTCTGGTTGTAGCCCTGCAGGTTCTTCTCCTCCAGCACGATCTGCACCCTCCAGCAGGGAGGAGAGCCGGAGCCCCACAGCAGAGTCATGTCCTTTGCCATGGTTTTAGGTTGAAGTTTTTCTCAAACTCAGTGCTTCGACTGCAGCTCAAGGCAGGGACGGACTGACTGTCTGTGCAGACTAGAGCACAGGAGACTTCCGGTTCATGGAGATCTGGAGATGTCTTAAAAGCACAGATTGCCACCTACTGGCTGGGAGAGAAAACTACGGCTTTGACGTGAACACCTTTAGGTTTAGTTGCATGAGTTCTCTTCTTCACCGTAATAATAAAGTAATTAAAACTTGCTTCAAGTGAAAAGACCCCATACATTAAATGCTACAACATTTCCGTTTGCATCAATTCCTTGTGATGCCAGTGAGTGATGAAGGAAACTCACAAGTTAAGGCAAGGCAAGTTTATTTGTATAGCACTTTTCATGTACATGACAGTTCAAGGTGCTTTACATACATACAAACATTAGAAACATTACAGCAAGGTGCATAAAGCAATAAAAAGAATTAAAAACAGAAGTAAAATCACAAAAGAAGACAATTAAAGAAAGGAAGAAATATTCAGAAAGAAAAACAAATCACTCATCATAAAAGGCTGCAAATAGAAGAGTTATTAACCCTGATTTAAAACTGCTGACCGTTTCAGCAGACCTGCAGCTTTCTGGGAGTTTGTTCCACATGTGTGGAGCATAAAAACTGAACGCTGCCTCTCAGTGTTTAGTTCTGACTCTGGGAACTGAAAGTAGACCTGACCCTGATGACCTGAGGGATCTGGTTGGTTCATAACAAACCAGAAGTTTTTGAATATATTTTGGCCCTTAACCAATCAGAGCTTTGTAAACTAACAGCAGGATTTTGAAGTTGTTTCTTTGACCAACAGGAAGCCAGTGTAAAGATCTGAGGACTAGTGTTATATAATGGTGCCTGAGGACTCGAGCAGCAGCATTTTGGACTAACTGCAGCTGTCTGATGGATTTTTTTAGGGAAATTAAGAAAAACAGCAAGCAGAGGGTCAGTACTGATCTTATCATCACCAGTCTCATGATCTTTGTTATTATTCCCTAAACACCTGCAGCTGAGGATTTCCAGATCCATGCTAATCAATGTTTTTTGCCTTCATAGAGTCCTGCCTTTCACCTTTGTTAGGCTTCACCATAAAAACGAAAAAGCTTGACAGGAAGGCTTACTTTTAACCATCAAATCCACAAGCTTACTAAATGAATCGCCGGTGAGAAAAAAGCCAGATATGGAATGTGCTGGGTTTCTTTATTTAATGTGGCTTGAGATTAGATTGTTGTTAATAGGGGCAATGCAAATAAAACTGACTTAATTTGTTAATGATCCATCTGCTGTGTCAGGTTAGTCTGTAAGCACTCGACTAAACTGGACGGATTTAGCCAGGAAAATGTCAAATACCTAAACACAGTTACCTGATGGTTTAGTTGAGAACAAACAGAAAATCAGATGGGTGTGGGTAAGCTTTATTTGCCTTGTTTGTCTCTAAAAGAGACACAGAATTGTAATTCTCAGTTTGATTTACTCAGTCCATGCAGGCTGTGTTAATTAAAATGGTTCATCTAAGGTTCCAGGTTTCACTCCCTCAGCGGGGGTTATAACCCTCATAAATATATGAACCCCACAGCTGAGTCCTAAACCATAATTTCCCATTATTATTTTGTGAGGCTCTGGTACTACATTAGTAACACAAATGAAGTCCTATTTATCATACCCAATAATCTGCTTTTACTACAGTATTAGCGCTTAAACAAAACCATTTGCTGCTTCTGGAAAGAGTTTACATTAGAAATTAAAAATGTAATAAAAACTTGTACTCAAAGACTTTTTTTAAAAATTATTATTATTAACATTATAATTAAACATAGTTAAGAGAGTAAAATAAAAATAAAAAATGACTTATTTGGTCCCTCAGAGGTCTTTTAGGGCATCATAACCCTGATGGGGAGCCACCCAGCTTGGGGGCCAGCTGGTTTTAATGCTGGGTCTGTCCTTCAGCAGGCTGTAATATTTGGCCATTTTGGGGTAACGTCCCACAGGAAGCCTAAAAAAAAAGGAAACACAAAGTCTCTGTGTCACTGAAACAACAAACTGGCTTCTGTCTTTCAGCTAGCACCTAACTTAGCCACCTACCCGAAACGAAAAGCATAAGCAACGTTCGGAAAGGCAACCACATCGGCCAAAGAGAAGGCACCCGCCAGGTACGAGCCTGCAGCCACCTGGATGCAAAGAAGAGATACAAAAATCTTTGCTGTCACCACCGTGAGCCTCTGGAGTTGTGTATTCATGCACAGCGTGCAAACATACATTCTGCAGGTAGTTTTCCCAGAGTTTCAGTTCAGCCACCAGATTCTCCCTGTTCCTCTTGAGGGCAGAGTCATGTCGCTCCCCTTCAGGGACAAACCACTCATAGTAGACGACTGCATCTAAGCCAGAATAGCCACAGTTATCGTCTCTGTACTGAGGATTGTCACTTTTTTTTCTTTTTTCTGATAGTACTCCTCACCCTGCACTTGTAATTGTGCATAACTTACTCAGTTTTTCTGTGAAATTGAGACCCTCCATCATGCGCTGGTACATCAGAGCTTGCTCTGCAGGAGTGTCAGGAATCAGCTTGGTGCCCTGAGACTTAAACTGATTCTGTCACAGCAGCAGAGAAATGAAAGATCAGATTTTTCGCTTTTCAGTGACATAAATCATTCATCAGGCTCCATCTTTAGTTTCATTTACCTCGAGGTATAAGCAGGCTGCGGTGGACTCGTTCACTATGTTGTCCCCATGTTTGAAGGTAGGCAGCTGGCAGACAGACATGGAGACATAAAGTTCATCATAACATAGAGGATCATTGGAACATCTGTAAACATCTGGGAGGGAGGAAGCCAGTCGCTGTAGTTTTAGGATGAATATTGTCCAATTCTCGTCTGATGCAGGAAAGTAGTTGCTCATTGGAACTGGACCTTTGTTGCTGAAGCTAATGAGCTAATATGTTCAGTGAAATAACTTGAGATTTTCATTCTGTTTTCATTTATATTTTAGTCTCTCATCTATTCTTTTATGTAGCCTACCTTTTAACGCTACTTATGGATTCCGCTATAATGCTTTTACTGTTTTATCTACTGTAGGGCACTTTAAATTACCCCCCCCCCAACCCCCCCATTTCTAGGATGTTACATCTGATAACAAAGCGGTCAGTCATGGGATACATTGAAAATTTGAAATTTGAAAAAAGCTGATGAGTCACATCGCTTAAATCTTTGCCAAGTGAGACGCAATTCACAATGCTGTTTTGATTCCCAGTAATATAATTGATTCTTCTTTGAAACAGGGAAAATTCTTTAATCTTTTCTGTTTCCATCAACCTTTATTAAATTACTTCTTATAAATATGATTCAAATCCAGTCTGTCTGTTAGCAGCAAATGTATTTTCTATCCAGACTCAGCCATTTGTTTTAACAGAGCAGAGAACTAAAATGTGCCGCTGATATGACAAAACCTTTCAGCCTGTTGGTGGAGGACTTTCTTCTACACTCACCTGTCCTCTTGGGTTGATTTCCAGGACTTCCTGAGATTTATGTTCGTCCTTCTCAAAGGATAGCAGTTTGTGTTTGTAGCCCTGCAGCTTCTTTTCTTCTAAGGCGATCATAACACGCCAGCAGGGAGGGGACCCGGCCCCCCACAGCAGACTCATTGACTTGGCCATGGATGCAGTTAGCGCAGACAGACACCTGGCAGCTAACCCACAGAAATATCTACAGTAGATTCACAACAACAGCTTAAATACTGCACTTCATGGGAGCCCAGCCATCCAAAGGTTGGGCAGTGAGGCTCCGCCCATGTGTTAAAGTACAACTCAAAAGTGAAAGGTGAGAGAGAATGGCGTAAACATGCACATTTTTTCTTTAATGTGTAAACTGTATTTCAATGAGTGAATGTTTGTTATGTTGATTTCCTCCCCAAAAAGGAGTAATATTACAAAGAAAAGAGAAAAAAAAAACAAAAATGATAGAATTTTTCTTGAATATTTTTAATTAAAATTCACAAAAAAACATCTCTCTCAGTCTATAATACAAGTTTCTACAAAAATAATACACAACTTCACTGAACATGCACACTCACATAACTACAAGATTTTATACCTGGCAGCTGACGAGGGCATTTACACATTTTATGCAGAGTTCTCTACACGTCCTTCACGATAGATTTTTTTTACATTTATTTAAAAAAAAAAAAGTCCATATCTTTTTGTCTTTTTACACTTTACAAAAATTCCTCTGAGATAAAAACTTCCTCTTTTTCTGCATTTTCAATCAGTCATTCTTTTCGTGAAAGACTATGAACGTCAGTTAAGGTGCGAGATGTCTGAGCTTTGTAAATAAATACTGAGAAAGTTCATAGTTTCAGCTCTGACGCTTGGTAGAAATGCACCCATCGGTGTGACAGTTTGCAAAGTCGCTGGAAAAGCAGGATGTGAGTTTTAGAACAGGGAGAGCAGTTGTGGAGGGAAAAAAAAGTAAATTATTGTCCCTTTTATATGAAAGGCACTCAACAAACTGAAAACCTTTCGCACCACTACAATACACACATCGCTTTTCCAATGTGCAGCTGCAGAAGCAAATGGGATCATCTCTGTCAGGGGTGGTGGTGGTGGCTTTGATCCTCAAACTAAAATTCCTCTTTAGCCCTTTACAACAGAAAAATAAAATTCACAGCTTAAAGCAAAACAAATCCCTTTGGATTAATTTAAAATGTGTTTGGATAAATAAAAAGAAAAGTTTCATTTAGTTTGGAGGCTTAAACATTCTTTCTTGACCTTTTTCTGTTTCTCGCTTCAACACAAAATAAAACTGAAAATGATAAAACAACTATCATGGCGGCAACGTCTTTCACTTTAAAACATCAGTCAAGATCAGCAGCCAGCAAAAAAAAAAAGAAAAAAAAAAAACCTGAAGAGATTTGTGGATGGTGGACAATGACAACTCTAAACGCGTGGCGAAGGCTGACAGAAGATGTAGCGCTGACATTTCCGGATGGGTTTGCACAGCAGTGAGGACAGGTGCGAGGCGGATGACCCCGTTTATGTGTCTGGAGAATCCGCCAGCCCTAAAGCGAGAGCTTCTTCTGGCGTCAGACCGTTTTTCAGAGTCCGCCTCACTGCGGAAAAACAAGAGGATAAAGAGAATTATCACATGATCATGTGCTTCTGTGCTTCCCACGATCTACTGTACATGTCCTAAACTTTAGAGAGCGTGAAGTTGATGTCATGCTACATAAAATCTGGGGTTATAAGGGTTTACTTACAGCTAACAAATCCTGTAAGAACCAGTGCCGTCTTAAACATTCAGGGATACTCCTATGATGACATCTTCATGGAATTACCGTAAGATTAGACTCTGAGCATTTTTACGTGATCTTCTGTATCGAAATGATTTAACAAGCCCTCTAAAAGTTTCAATATTATGCCAAGACTTTATTTTTTAAAAAGTGACTAAAAGTTGACAGATTAAAATTAATCTAGAGCTTAGTATCTTCAACAAACAAGCTATCAAAAAGAAAAGAAAAGAAAGAATACAGAGTGCAGCATTATGTGCTTCACCGACACATGGCTTCACGAACACATGCCAGACTGTAATGCGTCTGTGCACCGCTTCAAGACGGTCCGTGCAGACCACAATGAACAGCTCAGCAGGAAGCTGAAGGGAGGTGGAATTGCAGTGCTGGTTAACCAGAGTTGGTGTCACCCTGGACATGTCACTGTTAAAGAGAAGATCTGCACAAGAGACATGGAACTAGTTTCTTGCATCAGACCTGAACAAGCCTCTCGCTAAAGATCATTCCTTTCAGCAGCCTGAAGAACGAGAGCACTACAATATTGAATTTCCCTCTTGGATCAATAAAGTATTTTTTCATTTATTTTCATTTGATATCATCATATGGTCTGAAAAAGTGGGTCAGCTTTGGATGGAAAGCAGATTTAGGGGAGGACACTTGCTTGCTGTAGACTCCGATTTGCACGGTAACCTGAAGTGAAATGTATCCTCTCCAAACACTGTGGTTTTCTATCTGTAGGAATCTGAGTGGAGTTGGAGCTTCTAGGTACGAATCCAGTCCAGAACATCTGGAACTGGGTTGTTTTTCCTTGGAGCTTGGCGGGTCTATTTTCTCTTTCCTCTCCATATCTATCCTCTGTGTTTGGGAGGCCCTCTGGTGGTGCTGGATGCATGTGTAACAGATTTGTTTTAGTGAACATCCTGGAGTTCTGCCTTGTTCCCTTTAGGGGGAAACACCAACAAAAACTCATTGCAGTCAGTTTTGTGGGAAAGCCTTTCCTAGTTTACCAGACTTTTCATATATTTGTCTATTATTTCATTAAAATGCTCCACTGCATTTGTTTCTGTTCTCTTTAAAATGTTGGTCAAGAGGAGAAAAATTGTTATTTTTTTGTATTCATGTCAACATTTGCGTTTCCATATTGACTACACGACAGTCTCCAGCTTGCAGGAATGATTTAGACAGTTTGCTTTGGGTCATACATGATTTCCGGTTGGCCCTGGACCTCCTCCGCTCTCTGGGCTGCGCTCTGGTTCCTGGACCCTGTGTGGCCGACCTCACGATACGCTCCATGATTTCATCCGCAGCATCGTCTCCACAGGTCTGTGTGTCCTCCACAGGCGGCGTCCATGCCTGCATGGTGCGACCTACATGAACACGAGAGGGGGGTTTCACATGAGCAAATAAACCCTATTTTTAATGCAACAACCTCTGTAAGGAAGCTATAGTCTTCCTCACCTCCTCGCCCGGGCCGTGATCTGGTTCTGGTCCGAAGGCCCGGCACTCCACCGCTTTCCTTGTCGCTGCCGGTCAGGCTGGTTCTCAGCACGGCTTTCATGTGCTCGTGCTCTGCTGTGTCCTCAGCGTGGCCCAGACCCTGAGGCTGCTCGCCCTCTTGGCTGCCACCAGGGGCGCCGTTGTTGCTGCTGCTGGACCGACCACACTGCTGACAGGAAGCACATCAACAGGATCGCAATTTAACGGCTACTTTCATCAGTAATCTCAGACGAGCATCAGGTAAACATCGAGCCTGTTCAGCAACAGATGTTTGTAGTTTTATTCTTTCTTTAGTTTAGTGAAAAGTTTGAGGAGAAAATAATCAAATTAAAGTTAGTGAATCCGTGCATCACACACACACACATGCAAACAGGCACACGCTGATACCTCACGCTCTTCTTCATCATCAGACTACAGGAGGAAGGAAGAGTAAAGAGTCAAAGACGAGATCAGGGAAAGGAAGGGAAAATATGAAAATGTGAAAAGATGTGTGACACTCACAGGTGCGTTCACGTCAATGATCATCTTCCCCCGGGTCTTGTTCCGCTCACGATGGTCGGCTCGTTTCTGCTTCTGCTGCAGCACGCGGTCTCTGGTGGTCCGGTATTCCAGCGCAAACTCGCTGATGATCTTACTGAACCTGTTGACGCTGATCTCTCTCACGCTGTAGGCCGGATGACCCAGGAACAGCAGGAAGGAATGGAACCTGGGAGGGAAACAAATAAGGCCACTATGTCACTGTGATCCAACATCAATACATCGTTTTCACCTTCACTGTTTGGTTTTTATCCAATATTTGAGCTAAATTACGGAAATGAAAGTGCACCTGTTCATAATCCTGCGGTGAACTATTTTGAGGATGATGATCCTTTCGGCGCAGTCTTTGAGGAAGTCCGACATCTTCTGCTTCAGCTGGGGCTTTATCTCATGCTTGGCGATCACCTTCAGGTGGTCCCATGAGGCTTTGCAGCGCCGCTCCATCTGACACAAGTTCTCCTGCAGCTGATCAAAGTCCACCTGGTGGAGCAGATGTCCATGCGAGCAGGTCAGATTAAGTTTGGTTTTCTGTAACATTTGGCTAAAACTGTTCAAAAGAATCAGCTTTTAAAAATACTGTTAATTTTTGGGAATATTGAATTTCCAGTTTTCATTCGTAGTTTATAGGACTGCAGCTTGTTATTTTTTTTAACAAAAATGGGTTTTAACGGAGGAAACATAATTAGTAAATCAGACTTTTGTAAATGCGTCTTGATGATGATGAATACAGAAATCTCAAATGCTTTTTATTTTCTACTTTTCCCTCATTCAGTGGATATAGTTCAAACTTGGAATAGTATTTTTCTTTCCATGAAAAAAACATTTAATAGCAGCCACAGAGGAACAATAAAATCTGTGTGATGCCTTTGGAGAACATCTGAAAAAATGAAGTTGTTAAAAGGATGAAACTCATTTGCTGTAGATGTTACTTTCAGCTAATCTGTCATGTATTTAGCACAAGTCTCAGTGAACATTAGATATCCTCCTGTGGGTCTGTTCATGTGTTTTGTATTTAATGGCAGCCACAAACCCATAAACATATGCTTTGCCCTCTTTGAAGCGAAATAATTGTGATTTTTTTTTGCACTTTTTCACAGCAACCCACTGAGATATGTGCAGCAGTGGTTGTGGAGCGGATGAATGATGGATTGGTTGATTTTTTTCTGTTCTTACTTAAAGTTTGTTTGTTTTATTGCTTCTTCTCCGTCCCCCTGTCATGCTTAATGTTTTAAAGCACTTTGAATTGTCTTTACATTAAAAGTGCTGTAAAAATAAACCCTCCATGCCTCATAAAAATCTAATCCTTTTTTTTATTTGGTTACAGTTTTAAAATGGAAAATCTTAAATTCCTAAGCAAGTTATACCTTTAAAGGACAGGAATATAAGTTTAAAATGGTTTACTATAATGTATAATTAATTATATAAGCTTATAGAAACAGGATGTGGTTTGATGTTTTAACTGTTGTACATAGTGGCTTCAGGAAGTATTATTTACCTCAGTTTTTTATGGAAGAGTATTAGGCCCACTGAAGAAAGAAAAAAACAGAATTCAGAGAAAAAAGCCGGAATTGTAACTTTATTGGGAAAAAAAAATCCTCCTTGAATTAATTTGGGTTTCAGGGAAAAAGTCAGAATTTTGACTTTTTTCTCAGAAATCTATTTATTTTTCACTGCCCCCAATACACTCCTCAGTATTTCTTCATATTTTCATTCTAAAATTGCAAAAAAAAAAAGAAAAAAAGGAAGCACTTGTGGAGTTTTTTTTTCTTGTATTAAACTGAAGCTTACTTTGGCAGAACGTGTGATGGCCCCTATCTCAGAGTAGAGGTCAGTGCTCTGAGGGAAGTTTTCCACCACGGCAGAGCAGGCGTGATGGAGCAGCGACTGCTTATGGACCGTGTCTTTCACTTCTGGAACCTTCTCCAAATACGTCAACATGAACCCTTTGGCCTGGAAACATAAACGCAGGGCTTATTTCAAATGGAAATCAGATGGATTTACTTACGTGTTACTTTTTGTTGCAAAGCCTTAACAGTAAACCTGGTGTGAGGCGTCTGCCACTCTGAGATATCGCTCTTTGATACGGTGAGCTGGCGATGGACATTACTCACATTGCTGCCATTGAGGAAATTTCCAATAGAGAGGAGGGTGGAGAGGATGTAGCGCAGGGTTTTGTTCTTCTCTAGCTGCTCCATCCCCTCCTTCAGATCCTGCAATGGCTCTGCCACTTCCTGAGCGGAGGACACACACACAAACACACACACACACACAAAGCACACATGCATCATTTGTTAAGCTAATCACGACTCTCAGAAAACATGTGTTTCATTAGTCCTCAGTGAACATAAAAGCAGTGAACAGGTGCAGCCCGTCTCCAGCCACAAATCATCTGCTCGTGTTTAAGGTCATGAGAGGTTTCTTAAAGGTTGCACTTCGCTTCTGATATGCTTCTGATTATGTGAAGCTTTTTGTGTGTGTGTGTGTGCAGCAGCAGGTTTTTTCATGTGCATGTGTTTGTTTGCCTGCACGGTATGTTGCTGCGTTAAATCTCCCGCTTTCACACCATCCCGCGGGCCGGGCCGGGAGCGTTGCTGTGCCGTACGTGCATACGCGTATCGTGCCTTTCACCGAGAGATAAAAGACGACTGCATCCTGCAGAAAGCTGTAAAATTCATTGGACGGCAACAAAAGAGGCAGCGTGTTTCTCATTCTCCGGGCTCCGACTTTGAACTTCTCCTCCTGGATGCATTCTTTGCCCGGGTAATCATGCTGTGCCAGGAGAAGAAGACAAGGTGCCGCTAATAAGCGTGCATATTTGGTTATGATGTAACGGCACTGATGTTTTGCGGATGTTGTTTGTACTGCAGGGATGTTGATATTTCCTGCCACCAATGTGAGATACACACACACACACACACACAAGCATCATTGCACACATGCTGCACACCTTTACCCAAAAGCTCTATCACAGTTCTTTCAGTCACATATGTTTGTATTACATCATTTAAATAAATAAAAAAAAGATCTTGTTTATATGAATAATGCCTCAAGATGTTAATTTTCTTTTATTTTTTTTAAGATTTTTTTTTCTTTGTCATTTATTGACTTTTAAAAGATATACTTTGTTGCATTTTTAACAGTCTCAGATGTTTAAACGGACCTTCTCTGTCGCCTCATAGTCCATTTTAAAGGCCCAGAGTTGAAGCCTGGCGGAAAGCTCGCTGATGGAGGACAGGGTGAGCAGAAACTGCTCTGCAGAGCCAAGCGGGACGTCGGGGTTGGCCAGCTGGGCCTCTTGAATCTTCTGCTTCTCCTCCTCTGTTGGGATCATTGTCAGGAGTTTCTGAGAGTAGAAGAAGAAGAGAAGAGAGCAGTGGGCGTTAGATGCGAGGATCCATTCACAGTCTTGTTTTTTTTTCACTTTCAGCATCTTTTACCTCAATGCCCTCCTTGTTGAGCGCATACTCATCAAAGTTAAGGATGGCCGTCTTGATGGTCCGAGGAGGAGGCAGGACCGTCAGGCCGATGTTGATGGCGTTACTTCTCTTGGAATCTAAAACAATGATCTCTTGGCGTTTGCCATCTGCCGCTGTTTTCTAGGTGGGAAAAAAAAATTAGAGAAGGTTGATACTGGATCCTCCCCCCTTGTCTCTGCCTCCTCTCTCACTGTAGTCTACTTTTACAGGCCTCTAAGGATTAGAAGGATCATCACTCGGGTTAGCGTAAGTGCAGCTGTGGGGACTATGTATATTAGAAGCAGGAAATACCATTAGGGGTGAGGTTTATGTGGCTGTTTGGATAGATCTATAGACATAATATGAAGATACTGTACGTTTACTTATGACCTCACCAGCACTCGGGGCCATTATAAGCTCTTAAAGGAAGGAAGTTACAATATATCACCACATAAAAGTGTAACAGAGTAGGTGCTAATACCTTGTTACAGCCACAGGGAAACCATATACCCACCATATGGCCACCAGTGCACCCACACCACAGTATGCTCTGCCTCTTTAGTCACAGTTTATGATATTATAATACAGTAAACAAATGTTTTCACATTCCAGTGTCTAATCTTAGGTGTTTAAAAAGCATATCTTAATGGAAAAAACACCCCCAAAACAGAACAAAGAGATCTGAAGCAACAGCAGGGCAGAAAAACCCTTTCTCTGATTTCTGATAGCTTCAGGACACATGTGGTTCCAGATTCCCTCATTAACTGGGAGCTTTGCTTAAGCAGTACTGATGCGACAGATCTGGACCACCATCACACAGGCGCGTCATGTGAGGCCCCAGAAGCTGGACCGCTTAGCAGTTCTGCTCTGACATTGATTGATGCTGCAGCTCAGGAGCTCAAAACAAGCTTCAGCTCTCTTTCTTTGAAGACTGAAGTTACCTCTTCTTCAAGGCTCTGCAGTATTTACAAAGGAATCCAAACTCCCATGAATCAGCATGAAAACATTAGACACAGCTTAACCCTTAAAAAATGAGCTTTTATGTAAGAACGGAAAATTATTTTTATGAGGGAGCAGCCATCAAGGAAATAAAGCATCACAAAGATAATAGAGTATATTCAATTAAAGACAAGACCCTGACATGGCAACTATGGATTGATACATGTACTTTTTTGTGAATTAAATAAAGTTAATGCAAACTTTTTTTCTGTAATCTGCACTGCAACATTTGGATTGGTCAGTATGAACTTTTTCACTAAATCATTATCTCATTTTCATCAAAACACCATCACATTTCAGCCTGTTCCTCGATAAAATAAGCAGGCTTTAACTTCACTCCTTTGTTAGAGTCATGGTGTTTCAGGCTGGTTGTGTTACCTTGGTAACTGAGATTTCCTTCGACTTGGACTCAAACAGGTGTTCCAGTTTGGACGTGTCCAACTTTACTGGATCCACTTTGGACCAGAACCAGTCTCCGCTCCATTTGCAGTCCCTGTACTGAGAGTCTGTGGGACGCACCTGATGATAAACAGAATGACTGCATTAAAAAAAGAGACATTTGCTAAATTTCCCCATTTCCTTCAATGAAACAAGCAAATGAAAGAACAAAACAAACCACAAAAATATAGAAGTGGCTGAGTGAGTCATTGTTTAACTAGCTGATGGAAAGAATTATTCATTTTGGTCTGGGAGCGAAGAGAAATTTTCTGTGTGAGTAAAAATAATGGTCAAATATGTGAAGAAAGAAAATCTGCAACCACAGAGAGAAACTGAGTCTGTGACAGCTGAAAAAGCACATTTTTTAACTGTAATGGGGGCAAATTTCCTCACAGATGTGTCTGTAAAACCATGAAAAGCAGCTGTGACCCACCTCGCTCCAGAAGAGCCTGATGGTCTTCTTCTTCTTGTTGAAAAGCGGCGGCTCCGCGGGAGGAGGCGGCAGCATGGGAGCGCTCATGGACGGGGGCGGCGGAGGCCTCGCCATGCCGAGCAAAGGAGGCGGCGGGGGGCAGCTGCCCAGCATGGGCGGGGGCGGGGGGAAGCGCGGAATGCAGAACGGAGGAGGCGGCGGGGGAGGGATGTCGCTGCATCCCCCCATCATCACGGCGTCCAGAATGTCCTTGTCGTCCTCCTCCGTCAGGTCGGTGAAGTTGATGTCGCCGATGCGCAGCACCCGCGGGCTGGCCAGCAGCTGGTCCCAGATCGTGTCCGATTCCTTTTTGGGTGGCGGCGGGGGTGGGGGAGGGGGCTCGCTGGCCGGGTGCTCGTCCAAGTGAGGGTGGGGCGACGTGAGGTCCTTGATCAAGTTTCCGAAGCGCTCGGCCAGCGGACGGATGCTCCGGCGATGATCCGACCCGTCGTCTTTGTTGCTGCTCTCCTGATTTCCATCCTGCTGAGTCTCTCTGTCCTCCCCCTCTCCTTTGTCCTTGTCTTTCTCCACATCTTCTTCCTCCTCCTCCTCATCGCGGGGCTTCTTGTTCTGGGAGTACAGCATGTCCAGCATGAAGAGTTTGCTGTTGAGGAGCTTGTTGCAGTTCTCGTTCACTTCTCCCTCTTTAAAGCCTGGAAAAATGAAGAACAGGGTTGATAAAACTTAGAAACTCGCTTTATAAACTCACCGATTAAACCTTAAAAAAAAAAAAAAAAGACCCACCATTCTCAGCGCTGCCCCTCTCTTCTCTTTCCAGCGTGCTACTGGCAGAGGAGATGCTGGAGGCCGAGCAGTTGTCCTTCTCATTCACTTCCTCATTCTGTCGCTCCTTGTCGCTAAGGATACCACTATCCTCCTCCGCCTCCTCCTCTCTCCGTCCCTCTGCTTCCTCCACAGGCTCTTTGACTTCCTCCTCCTTTTCTTCTGCCACTTCCTCTTGTACTTCCTCCTCTTCCTCCTCTTTCTGCTCTTCTTCCTCCTCCTCAGCAGTGGCTTCTGCTTCTTTTTCCTCTGTTTCTACGCTAACGCTGTCATCAGCATCTCCTGTAGCAAAAAATAAAAAACAAATAAATATAGAAGTGTTATTTAATGTCATCTGTAGTGAAATCCAGTTTGAAACATGTCAGATGTGATTTAAAGCCATCTCTGTTCGGGCTGCATGTAGGACACCCTTGTGTTAACACACATGCTCAGACAAACTGAGGAGAAAAACAAAAACACGCGCCCGTGCTCTAGTGTAAATGATATGGGACATACACAAAGCCGGGCTGTTGCAGGGCCAGGATATGAGCAGGAAATGAAGAATTAAGTTCTTGTTTACATCAAAACACACTGGTGTACACGGTACACATGCGTAACTTAGCAGCACAGTCCGAGCACTGATGCAGGCTGGGTTAGGAAAACACGACACTTAGAGGCCTCATACACCGACCTATGTGAGCTACAGTGCCTCCACGCACGCACAGCCACACGAGACGGCTTTCTTCCAGCACACGTTTGGTCGTAACTCTCTCCAAAAGGTTCTTTCAAAACCTATTTGACCCCTTGCACCCACATCCTCTCCGTTTTATTTTTTTTCTTTCTCCTTCCAACCCCCTTGAAGGTCTCCCTTCATTTTTCCTCGCTGCCTTCGGTAATATATCGCCTTTTCTTTCTCGCTCCAAAGGCTGAAACGATTTCAGGTTAAATGATTGCTTTGGGACATAGCACTGACCACAAACAACTAACAACCTCCTGCCTTTAATTATGACTGTCCAACATGCTAATTGGTTGAAACTAGCTGAAAGTCACAGAAGTTGCCAAAACCTTCAACACAGACACACACGCTGGAATTTATAGATTTTCATCAGGTCAAAAGAAGTATTTTATGCTTTTCTGTGTTTTTTTCCTCTGATTATGTTTATTTTGCTGGTAAAATCCAGTGTTGGAGAAAAGTCTCTGAAATGATTTCAATGATATGTGCGCTCATAGCAGTTAATACATGCAAATGAAGCAGATCAGTTTTAATCCTAAAGCATGAACTAAACTGATGAAAGTAGCTTCTCTGAGACAAGCTAGTTGCTGGCTTCTCAGCTAAAATAACAACTTAACAAAGCAGTTACCAGCTTTTGTCCATCACTGTCTACTACAGTTACATCCAGTGCAACAAATGTACAAAAAAGTTGACTCTCTTGTTTATTTGAATCTTTCTTTTGGATGTAAGAAGGAGCTTTCAGGTCAGAAAAGTGAAGCCAACACAGAATTTAACTAAACATGTAGCCTATTATTTACAGTTCCCATCAGAGGGTGTGTGATTATAAATCATTGGTAAAATTACCCTCATAGCTCATTTGGACACTTTGTTCAGTATTCCAGGTCAGTCAGCTCAATAACTTTCCCACCACCTGATGTCTACAGATTTCTATGCAGTTTGTAACTTCAGGACTCACCCAAACAAACTGTCACTAATGTTAGTTACAAAACTTCATGATCACATCATACACCAGCGACATAAAAAGAAGCAAAGCTTCAGACTTGTGGTTCAGTCAAAACCTACAATACTGAAGGTATAAGTAGATGTTAGCCACTGGTATACAAGTCAATGATAGCCTCTGGTATGAGTTTTAATCTGGTTCAGTTTTGACTTCCACTCGCACTCTCACTTTTAAAAAAAAATATTTGACCAAAAGGTAGAAAGAATGTATCCTCTAGGTTAAGGTCCAGGTGAGTTTATGCAAGAGGTTCATGCATTTGACAAAAGATCCAACAGTGTCCATCTAATCCATTTGCATAAAGACGTATTGAGACACTAACGGTATTAGCAAACACGTCCTCAGTGTGTGAAAGAGCCAGAAGTGTTGACTTCCTACCAGCTTCTGAGGGTGTGTCGGCTGCTGCGGGGGTCTCAGCGTGAAGCTCAGCCTCTGTGTCTTCCTGAGAGGCGAAGGAAGACGGAGTGCTGCTGCGCGATGATGAGGGCCAGGCCTCCGAGGGTTCAAAGGCCAAGTTGAGGTCAGGGCGGCTTTTTGAACCGCGGACACGCTCCCTCTCATACTCCTCTGCTGCCAGACGCTCCACGTTCTTATACCTGAAGGAGAAGGAGAGAGGTGAAAAAAGAATTTAAAACAGTTATTTGTCCTGTTTTTTCTATCTTGCATTTTCGGTAGTGTTTAAACTTAATCACTATTCAGTCTATGCCAAGGGACCCAAATTAATGAAGCACCAAAATACAATGTTTATCTTTAAAACCCTTGTTATCTCAGGCTGCTGTACCACTTCACCCCTTTCCTACTTCATTCCTCTGCCTTCACCCATTAATGAGCCACAAGACACTTAAGGTATTTACAACTCATTTCCTGTAGGACAAAAAAAACTAAACTCTTGTCTTTCTCTTCTGTCTGCAGCATATATCCTTGAAGAAGGATATAAAAGATAAGACTAGAGGAGAACAGAAGACCAGAATGAGAGAGAGGAGGGAGAGGTTTATGTCAGTTTGGTGGCAGAAAAGCTGAAGTTTAGAAGTGAATCAGATTAAACCTGTTCAAGATGTGCCTCCATCAGCTGTCCCTCATTGTCCAGTTCCTCTCTGTCTTCCTCCCTCTTCTCCACTTGCTCCTTCTCCCAAACTTTACCATTCAACCTGCTAGCCAGCACAGATTCAGGGCACTGAGTCAACCCTCTCTCTCTCTCTCTCTCTCTCTCTTTCCCTAACTCCTCCTCTTTCCCACCGTATTGTGAATGTGTGCAGCTTCTATTCAGACTTCATTAGCATCAAACCACTTCAGAGGTCTGGAAAAACCAGACACTAATACACACACGTGTGTGTTGGTGTCTATCTGCGTGTGATTAGGAGAGAAAACGGAGTGAATGAGCCAAGTGTGGCTTTAAAATACTGTATGCCCCCGGCACACATACAAATGAAAGGTGTTGAGGGAGTTTGCAATACAAGCCGATGAGCCGGCTTCCCTGCTGTGAGCGCCGCCTGCCTCCATTAATCACTCTGTGAATAACTGAGCACTGTATGCATCTGCCTGCCATTTCTCACTCATTGTTTAATCAAACATGCAAGTTTTCTTAGTCTGACGTTCAAAGTACAAGACCAAAACAAGACTAAAAAGAAGTCAGGAACAAGATTACAGCAGAAAATGATGTTGTTTTACTTTTATCCACAAGTATTTTTTTAGCTTTCATGTGACTGTCTAACAGTATAATCAGATTTCATCAAGTTATTGATTTCTAAGAAGATTATATAGAATAACATTAAATAACATTATCTATTTAAATTAGACCTGTCGCAGCTAAGTCAAATTGTGACAGGATTATTGTATAAAATATTTTTAATGATTAAATATCATTTCTTGTATGAGTGACTGACTGGGCTTTTCCATATTTTAGGTGCAGAGGACCAACGAGTCTCCATCTCACTGACTTAAACTTCCAAACGTTCATGTTTGACAAACCCAGTGGTTCCCAAACTTGAATGTCAAATGTCTCACCTTGTTTAGTAGTATATAAAACTGTCGGCAAAGCTTGCAACACATCTGCGCTTTGTGTCGGCCTCAAAAGAACACACCATAGTGTGTGTTGCAGGGAAAATCAAAAAGAAATGAGTGTAACTGTAGCTCATAATCACTTTACTGTGAATGAAAGCTTCCCCAAAAGTGATCAATGTAGTCCCAACAAGTGTTAATCCACGGACACAGAGACCCTTCTGTGTTCTGGAAAAGTCTTGGGGGGGGGATTAGCAGGCAACAGAGGAGAGAGGTGAGGCTCTTTTTGAATTTGCATATTCACAGATCCCCAAACACTAAAGGAGGCTAAACTGCAGCAATGCCTCTGAGCCATCTTTAAGCATAATTCTAAAACAAAGATGTAATATTAATCGAGATTTTTGTTATTAGAAGTTATTCAACTGATACTTATTCACACTCAGATAAAATATAAATAATTTTACTTTGCAGTATCGTAGCTTGTAAAAAAGGCCTGAAAAACATGTGTTTTTGTTGGTTATACATTGTAGCTGAGTGAGTGTAGAACTTCAGACTTATTAAAAGTAATGATAATGATATTAGCATCAGAGTGAACACTGTTTGTGATATGTTCGCCATTTTAACCACCAAAATTCTGCACTTAATTATCATTTACATCTATTTCATGTAACACTACCGCTTGAATCAGTCAGTAATTAGCCGATTTGTGCAGAAGTTCTTCAAGTCTGAGTCATGTGTTCTGCAGCAGAGACACTATGAAAACCTGCAGGACTCCGGCCCTGGAGGACCAGGATTGAAGCATTTGTCAAACATAAGTTAAAGTTTCAGAAATGTTTCGGTCCAAGCAGCTCGTCCAAAAACCACCTTTTGTTATCTGACTTTAACGGCGCAATATTTCATACACATCCTCTTCCCACAAGGTGTTGCTGTGCTCCGTTCATCCAGCAGACGCATCCCTCAGGGATATGAGCTTGTTGTTTCTGATAACCATGACACCTGAATGCACCGTAAATATATCAGCATGGACCTGTGGATACATCTCCCACCTGCTAGCCCGACAGGTCATCACCCCTTCTGATTATCTCCCCCCTGCTTTTTTCTTTTCTTTTTCTTTGCTGAATGTTGTTGAATCAAGTCCCTGTTTGGGTTTCTCTCTCTCCCACTCGCCTTTCCTTGTTATTGGATTAATTGTGCTTTAAATTGAGGGTGAAAAGATACCCTGAAAGAAAAGCAACAGCACTTGGCTCAGACTGCCTGTAGGAAAGGAAAAAGAAAGACAAGAAGCAGGAGAGGGGATGGAAAGGAGGGGGATTTGGATATTCTGATACTTGTCATCTGTCTTTACAAACACATGGTGGAATTGAGTTTGATCAGTCTTAAATCTGAGCTTGACCTCACATGCCCCTTTTGACTAAATATTTTCCTTCCTGCGATTCCCGACTGCACACGAGCATAGATTTATAAGCCTCATGAAAATCCTTCCTATGTGTATGCAAGTGCACATGCTTCCCCGCATGTACACGTACATTCGGCCAGAAAGGCTCAATGAACACAGGAATAAGATTTTCTCACAGCACGCAGCCAAAACAATCAGACCCCTTGGCAGAGAGAAGCAGTTGAAGTGCAGCTCCTTAAGGAAAGAGAAAACAGGCAAATAGAGCGAGGAAAATCAGCTCAGCATCCCCCCCCCCCAGCTTCTAGCAGCTGAGGGCACCGCTTTAACCTGAAAACAATTACACTATTACCAAACCTCCCAAATCGCCGGCTCAGACATATTCCCAGCGGGTTCGGTCGCTCTGTGTTGTTTTGATGTAGAGCTGCACACTTACCTCTCCTCCCGCGCGAGCCGGGCCTCTTCCATTTTGTCCACATAGTCGCGGCTACGAGAGACACACAGAGAGTTTTACAAGACAATAATCAAACCCCTTTGCCACCGTGGTCTCCTGAAGAGAGGCCAAGGTGAATAAAGTATGGCTGCAAATCATTAATCATGTAATCAGAACCACGAGTCCAGTTTTTGTGTCCTGAGAATTAAACTGTTTGTTCAGGTTTGTAGTATTGGATTTCTTAGAAATCAAGAGTCTGAGCAGGAAGTCTGTCCATCTAACACATTTGAACTGGTTTAAATGAAATAAAACTCACATTTGCACATTTTTCTGTTAAGATTTTAATCAGATTCAACGCCCAACTCATCTGACTGATTGCATTTGATAACTAAAAATCCAGGATTTTAAGCTGTCATGCAGACAAGTTCTCACTGAAACTCCTATAAAACACTAAATCCCACCACTGATTGGATCTGTTTTGCTTCACTGGGTGTTGAAGAAAGCCAACTTTGTCTCTAAAGTCTTTCACAATGTTTGAAAAAGAAGGAGCCATGGGTGGGTTCACTCATACTGCTGCCTGAGCCGGCTGTAGTTTCTTCACCATGCTCTCTCCCATGTTTGTTGCATGTTTGAAGCTCAGGCTTGAAAATGTCAAACAAGCACTATATTTGTTCAGGAGCATGGTTGCCTGGTAACCTCTAAACAATCATATGATCTGGAGCCTTTTGTCTGGGAACATTGTTTGTCTGTGAAATGTGAATGAAGTCGAGAACATCATAGCATGTTAGCAATGCGAGCTTGTGTCCTCACATGAAGTCGTGGATGGTATATTTTTAGGAAAAGTGTCCAACGTATTTCTTATGTTTATTTCTGTTGTGCACTGTTTGTTGTGTGCCTTTACATTTTCCAGCTGAAAATTGGAAAAACCCGGAATTGATTGATGCTTTGCAGAGTTTAAGATCATTACTGCTCTCAGTTTGAACCTCTGCTGCTTTAATCTGGATCATTTTTCAAACAGACGAGTCTTTTTAAATAAAAACTATTATAATGACCATTATTAAATCATTTAAACATCAAACATTTTTGGCTCTAGAAAACACGAAGCTACTGCAGTCTCACCTGTGCTTGTTTCTCTCCTCTCTTTCTATCTTCTGGAGCCTCTCCTCTCGCTCCACTCGGCGGCGCTCTCGCTCAGCGGCCAGAGATTCCTGGTGCTGACGATAAGAGGAGGACAGGAGTCCACCCAGAGCGGGCCTGGAGTGGAGAACAAGGCACACATTTTCTTCTTTATTAATGAACTTAAAAACAAATTTTCGATTATGCTTGAAAAACCAATGGATTTTTAATCACTCCTGGTCTCCTATCATTCTGATAAACAACTATTTGCAACACAACCCGCGATCCTTGTGATATAACTCAGGAACCAAAGATCTGATATCCCGTTCACCTTCTTTCATAGCCCCGAGGGGCAGAGCAGTCTATATTTATATTCCATGTGTGAGTTTGTGCAAGTTTGTTTTTGCAAACACATGAATAGGCACTTTTCCCGTTTTCGGTCCAGGACTGTGTGTTTCCCGGGCTGTTTCCGTGCATATCGGTGAGCAGCCTTCTCACCTTGAACCGGTGGGTGTACTCGGTGTGCTGAGAGAGCACTGGGACGCGAGGCCTCCATTCCTGAAGGAGAGAAAATGAGTGACGCTGAGTTGAAGGCATCGGGCGCCCAGTTACACGACACCACATCGCCCTTCGCAAGACTTGCGGCGCAATCCAAATGTGACACCTTCTTATGTAACAGGGGGTGTTGGTGGCACACTGGAAGGATTGTAATTACTAATTGCTGTGATGTTTATTCTATTAGGGTTTATGGAAAATTCCACGTATTATGACTGAAAAGAGCCTTCACTGACATGTATTTATCTTGACAGGTCGTTTAGTCAGTGAAAGCTACAGCTACTGGCACTTATTTAAGTAAAATAGCAAGAGGTGAAATCGCTTAAATTTTGTAAAGCTGGTAAAAAATGAGGAATATCAAGGTCTTTATCCGGAAAATAGGTTTCAAATTGCAGTTATTTATAGCCGCACACAGCAAACCTCTGCTTAAATATGTATTCTTAACTAGAAGTTTCTAAAAATAGTAACAAGTCATGGTCAGATTAGGCATTGGTAGCTAAAATTATACATATAATGTCCAAATGAACAATGGAAAAAGAATAATAATGAAAGAAAAAAGGACAATACAGCTCTCGAAAAAGGGTAAGAAGTGGATACTGCTAAGGAGTGGAAGTGAAAAAGCTCAGAAGGCAGCTGTGCTCAGTGCTTGTGCTGTTCTTGAAAAGAGAGGAACTGAAATGTGAAGAAACGCAAGGTGATAATTAGAAGCATTGACAGACTCAAAGTGATGGGCTGTGAGGTGAAAGAAGTGGGAAGAACTGGTGAAAGGGGAGGTGGTGAACAACCAAAGTGATGCAGAGAGAAGTTCAAGCAGAAACTGAAAAAGTGAAAGTGGATTACGGGAGAGATAAAGAAGGAAAGCTCCGCTCTGCCATCCTGTCTGACCTGGGAGATGGCGTTCTGGGCGACTCCTCCCTGCTTTTAGGCTGAGCTGAAGGCGACGGCTCCTCCTCCAGGTCGTAGGAGAAGAGGTGGAAAGGCGAATGGGGCAGATAGGGCAAGTGGTTGGGGGAGGCACGGGAAGTGCCGCGCAGTGGCGGACTGACTTCCTTGGTGGCCGGGACGGTGACGACAGACCTCTTCCTGGCCAGCAGAGTGGCCAGGAGGGAGGGCTGCGCTGGAGGACTGAGCGTGCAGGAGGCTGGAGAAGAAGGGGTGGGGGAGGAGGGTGAAGAGGTGGCTGCTGGGGGCGGCTCTGCCCGCTTCTTCTTTTCATCTTCTTTTATACACTCCTTTCTGGAAGTGATGGTGATGGACTGAAGGGTTTTTCTGTGAGTGACGGATGTAGCCGGGCTAGGAACACAGGGATGGATGGACAGGGATAAGTAGAGGAAAGCAAAACCGGGCGACTAAAGGGCATATAAACTAATTACATTCACAAAAGCCCCACAAATGTCGACCGCCTGCTCAAACTAACCAGATATCTAACACACATAGAGACAAAAGACGCACGTGCTAGCCTAAAAACCAGGACAATCTTTCATTTCTACGTCTCCACTAAGTCCTAAAATACCTGGAGGTGATCAGATTAGCCCCCTCCTGCTCATCAGAGTCAGACTCAGTCAAAGGAGTATCTTCTTCCTCCTCTATGTCATCCTCACTTTTCTCCTCTCTACAGATGTGGAAGGATGGGGTGGAGGCACAGATGGGTTTTCAGGATTGAGGGAGAAACGATGCAGTACGTAAGAACAGGCAAACGGAAATCTCCATAAAAATCAGGAGGTGTCGAAACACAAGAAAGGAAAGGATGGAGGATTAGATGAGGCTGATGTCAGAGAGACAACACGCAGGGATGTGGCCAGTACCGGATTAAGGCAGTGAACATGGGGTAGACCAGTGTCACCAAACGGTTGCATTTAGTGAAACCAGATGAGCCTTGTTCCGGCCGTGTGTGTGTGTGTGTGTGTGTGTGTGTGTGCTGCCAGGTGTTGTTCCATAACACCAGAGCCATGTGTGTGACGAATGCAACGACCAATAAAACTTGTGTTTTTCTGTCTGAGCATGCAGAACATGAAGCAGGATGTTGTCCCGAACATAAACAACTCTCACTCATCACTCCGTTAAAAACAGGAAAAAATAAAGCGCACAATCACTAACTACCTACATTTCTTAACTTCCTTTTCAAGGTTTACAGCCATTCTTCATGCACACACACAGTCTAACAGTATCTGCAGCTCGGGACTTAATCTGCTTTAGTCACATGACACAGACAGAGGATGAAAAGATGGAGAGGATGCATATAGAGTAATGGAAATGAAAGCTGTAGCGGAGGAGAGGATAAAGATGAAAGATTTGCCTTCGTTAAACAGATAGAATTCCACTAAAGGTCTTGTTTTTGCACTAACAACGTGCACTGGTGGTAGAAGCTGCAGTGATCTGATTCATGTCTTTTAGTGCTTAACAGTCTTCAGTCGTGTTTCACTACAGATGTGAAATCCAGGCTGTGAGCGGAGGGAACACACTGGCAACTGTGGCAATAAGTGTGTGAGGAGCAGAGGCCACGGAGGTCAGCAGCTGATTGCTTTCTGAGCGCTGCTTGGACTTACATGGATGGAAGGAAGCCTGACAGTGCTCTGGAGCAGAAAGCAGCACAAGAGTCAGAGCCTCGCATCTGTAAACTACCTTTTACCCTTTACTCTGTTTTAATATCTCACAGCTAAATACGTCAGCCTCACAGTGAATTGTCTTCCCATCTGCCTCACCTCTCACTCAGATCCTCAGCTCTGTGTCCACTGAAAGGCTGGAAGCCGGCTCTCTGCGGGGACGCCAGGCTGCAGGGGGAGGCGTGACCAGACCGGCCGAGAGAGGCCCGTCGGCTCCGTCGCCTCTCCAGGCCACGCTGCCTGTCGCTGCCCCCCAGGCTGGCTCGCCGGCGCTCCCGCCGTCCCATAGGCGGGGGCTGGCTGTCATCATCGCCGTCTTCATGTCGTAGAGTCGTCTGGAGGGGAAGTCATACATAAGTCTCTTTAAAGATTTTTTTATTGTAGATACAGTAAGGAGCCAAGCTGCATCACCTTTCATCAACTTTGGCACGTGTTCAATATTTTTTTCGTCTCGCACCTCGTAGATATTGAGTTGCTCCACCAAGTCCAGGTCGGTGCCTCTCCGTCCCAGATGTCTTTGGGAGATGGCCTCCATGCCTTGCTCCTCCAGACCGTCCACCATGTCATAGAAGGAGTCCTGGTCAGGCAGCGCTGCGAGCGTCTGCAGCCAGACAAGAAACAGTTAGAGAGGCGTAGATGAGGGTGAGTGCAATACTTTCATCGGACAGTTTCAATCCTATCAAGAATAAAATGAGTGGTAATTATAAAAACAGCTGTTTTGAAGCTTTTCATATGTAACTAGTAGGAATACCTTGTTAATGAGGGTCATGGCATAGACCAGCAGCTCAGTGTCCACGCCGTCTTTCTCATTCAGGATCTCCATGGTGTTGGACCACGACTTGCAGCCTGGTTATAAAAATTTATTAATCTTTGACTATGGGAGCAACTTTTGACCAGTACTTTGCATTAAACTAAACATAAATGTAACCGTTACTCAGACTAACTACTGAGACTGAGTTACTATCCGTACCTCTCTTTGCATCCACAGAGGAGATGGCTTGAATCAGCAGCGGCGTGTTGGACTCCGAATACTCCACGAACACCAGCAGCAGCTTCAGTGCCGTTTTCACCACCAGACGAAACTGACGTGAAAAGAACAAACAAAACCACAAAGTTGTCATTCAAGAAATATGGAAGCGTGTTTTTTTTCTCCTGCGGCCATGAAACGTTGAAAGTTACGATGCACCGGACACCGATTTAGAAGTAAAGACAGCAAAGAAATATAAACTTGTTTTGTTGCTTGTTTGTTTGTTTGTGTGCTTTCTGCATGGTGTGAGGGCATAAATTTGTTTATGCAGTCACATGGAGGGGATTCGCCTCCCTTTTGGGGAGAAAAGAAAAAGCCCATCATATAAACCATAACATTTCAGAGAAAAGATTTGGTTTTATAGTCAGGGTGTAGTTAGGGTTTGGTTTAATTTTAGAGTGTGGGGTTACTGTCAGTCAAGCTTTTAACATGGTCTGATTAAGTCTTCATCAGACCCTATACATTGCATGTACTGTGTGCTTTTCTTTACACAGCTTCATATTAGTGTAGTTCCCTCAGAAGTTTACAGTACGATACCTGTTTTTATACTAAAGTAACTTGGGATAAATAAAGAAATACAAAGACAACAGCAGAGACCACAATCAGGGATGTGTTTGTGCATGTTTCTTCGTTTGGAAAGGGGCTAAAAATAATCTTCTCCAAACAATGGATGGTTGCTTGGAGCTAATGACAGCCTGCAGCCGTTTTCTTATTGGTTATACCTTCGAGCCAACAAGCGCGTAGAGCCATTGGATTGTCTCGGGGTGGCCAATGACTCCGTTCATCCCGTCCACATACAGCATGATCTGGCCCAGAGCTGACAATGAAGGAGGGGAAGGACACAAAGAGTTAGAGACCACAAGAAGGAGGGAAAAAATAGCAACTGAGCAACATATAGCTTTAAATAACAAACAAAAGGCATCAGTGCTTTACTCTCTCAGGACAAGGACAGATTTTAAAAGTTACTGTGAATGATAACTTTCACAACTTTGCTGACTTATTGCTAAACCAGTCTACTCTGACAATGGAGAAACATGAGGTTTTTATTCCAGTGAAGTCATTATTTGAACACGCTGGATGTAAGTGTGAACACAGTTTACACAGCAGGAGCTTGAAAGGTCCTTTTTTTAGGAAACATAAATGTCAACTTTATAGCGAGCAAAGCCGATCCGGTGAGAGACATAGGACAATATGAAAAGTGGACTACTTTTTTAATGTACTTTGAAATGTCTCAAAAACACCTTAAGATTTTTCTTTTTTCCATTTCAAAAGCTGTAATCAGTCTCTATGTCAAGGTTTTAACCTGGACCCCAGTTGAGATGATTTGATTAAGAAAAAACATTTTACTTAAGGACACTTCCAGGTGTGGACATTAGCTTCCCACAGCTACTAGTGAAAATTAGCCTTCGATTCTGTTCAGGAAAATAACTAAGAAAAACTAACAAGATAGCTTCGTGATTAAAGGTGTTTTTTTCTGTTATAAGCTCATAAAACTTCAGGTTTGATGCTATTCCCATGCTACGAAGTTATGTTTTTGACATTTTTAAAAGAAGCTTATGTTTTGACCTGAGGATCAAGCTTTGATTTAGTGAAACAACAACTTTTAACATAAAATGATAGATGTCACACTTTAAAATTAAAGTTTAAAATTATCATCTATATCAGCTGGGTTTTCCAACCTGACGAGGAGGTTGTTTAGTAATCTGATAAATGATGTTGTTGTGAAAATAAAAAGATTCTGGAAACTACGGGTCTTCAGACAAAAGCTTTTAATTTTTGCAATGAGGTTCTTAATAAAAAAATCTGTAAATGGACAAAAGGGAGTATACCTCTGAGGATGTAGTTCTGGTAGTTCTGGTCAGCTTCCGCTCCCACCTTGATGAGACATGTCAGACCTTCAGCCATCACAAACTCATGGACCAGGTCTTTGTCATCCTGGGGGAAAGTCAAAGGATGCGGGAATATAATGAGGTAAATAGGCTACATTAAATAAACCTCCTAGAAAAATCCTCCTCCTACTGTTAAATTAAAATTTACAATTTCTTAGACAACCACATGATGTCAGTAGTGTGCAGAATTAGAATTTAAAAAGTCAAACGCACCATCCATGTGCCAGCAGTTTGGTTTCTTGGAGCAAAAATTGCAGATAAACAATATGCAAAGGATGTCTGAGATAATGATGCATTCAAGTCCCGACATATTCTGTGTTGCAAATACTATAAAATGAGGATGAAACGCAATTATGTTGGTACAGCTTTACTTTAATGCAGCACAAGGTTAAAGCAGTTTGAAAAGTTTGCTGAAGCCTTTTGGTTCATTGTGCTCCTGAAAAAAAGCCCTTTGTTTTATAATTGGCTGACTCTTCTCAGCATAAACAAAAAAAAACACACACACACACACACCCCGTCTCAGAGACCGACATGCATACAAAGACAGGGAGAGAAACGCCACGTTGATGGAGATCCCTGTCATCACAGGAGCACAGTGGCCACAATAACCATCTGTATTCTGCAACAACAAACTGACAGTAATTATATGTGAAAACGGTGCGTGCGCAAGTGTGTGTCCGTGTCTGCGTGTGTATGTGTGTTACCTGAAAAATCTGCTTTAAAGAGAACAGCGCCCTCCTCAAGTCACGTCCATTGGAGTTATATAGTCTTTCTGCAGAGAGGAACACACAAACGTATGACTGAACAGATTGCAACAAGCTAACGTTTAGATAGATAGATAGATAAATAGATAGATAGATAGATAGAGAAAATAGATAGATAGATAGATAGATAGATAGATAGATAGATAGATAGATAGATAGATAGATAGATAGATAGATAGATAGATAGATAGATAGATAGAT
>JAVQJG010088060.1:0-13385 GCA_036024015.1 Craterocephalus amniculus | reverse complement strand
GAACACAAAACCCGTTCCAGTTTTGGAAAAATAACCAGAAAACATATCCAGCCTTTATCAGCTCACACTCAAGTTTTCATGCACGCCATCTTCATCTGTAGCCTGTGAAGGAGTTTTTTCCAAGGCACGAGAACTTGTGTCTAAGAAGAGAACCCGCCTTGGACCGACGACACTACAAAAATTTGTTCCTCAATAAAAATGTATGAATTAATTTATTTCTTGTCTGTTATTTTGCATGATTGAACATGAGAGTTAAAAAAAAATTCCATACATAAGTTAAAATTTTAACTGAATTTTATCAGACAGATTTCATGTGTTTTACATACCGACTCATTTTACAGTTTATACAAGCAAGGCTTTAAGCAGTTTTATAATCTTCTTATAAACAACTTAAGTCAGCAAACAAATTGGGCCGATGAAAATTACACAATGAGATCATATTTCAAGCAAACGACTGGTAATTAAATAAAGATGAAATATTATTTCATAGGCTGATGTTGGGTCTGTAGCATGTAAGCTTTCCTATCTTATTTATTTTCATTTTATTTACCTGCAGTGACTCTAGAACTACTGCAGAGGTCGCTGTTGAGAGATCAACAGCGACAGGAGTTTTCTCCCTTTATGTGGACACCTGGGGGGGAATTACGACTGACTGGACCACATGGTGCTACCTGCTCTGCCGAGCCAAGCCCATGCACTGGTGTTTCATGTTTTAGCTTGTTTGTTATAAAATATTCAGTCGGGATGTATATTACTTTTTATTTATTAGGATTTTATCAGTTTCGGTTTATTTCAGCGATTAATAATAAATTTTACATATTAAACTTCAATATTTATAGTCTATATTCAATTGAAGTGAAAGTAGAAAATAACTGTTTCCTTAGTTACACTGGAAAATATGTGCTCACATACAACTTCAGCAGCAGTCTAAGGATACATTTAATCAATAGATTAAATTATGCAATCAATTAAAATCGCAACGATCGATTAATCAATAGTTGATTAATTATGCCCATCCCTTGAGCCGACTGGTTGTTTCCGTCTTTAATGGAAGAGCAGGAATCATTCTGCAGACTGTATGATCACCAAACACTCCCAGAAAATTCCAATAAAGTTAATTGTCTTTTCCAGAAACATGAAGACAGGTGTACGGGAAAATTTAAGGGATATTCCGGCTGATTGACAGGAAAATTAAAAAGATTAGCAGGTAGGGATGCAAGTTAGTTTTTTACACTATACCTTTTTCTCTTTATTTTTTTTTCTTTATTATTATTATTATTATTATTAATTTTATTATTGTTATTATTACTACTAGTATTATTAATAGCTGTGTAATGACCTACTGGCTAGGATGGTCTTAGTTCTATACGTTGTAAGTAGTTTGGATTACATGTTTTTGTTTGTTTTGTTGTTTGGTTTTTTTTGTATGGTGTATGTTGTCCCTACCCCCACATCTCACACCCTTCCTCTCCCCCTCTCTCCCCTCACTCTTCTTCTTATTTTTATTATTTTTATTTATTTATTTATTTTTTCTCTCTCTCTTTCCTCTCTCTCTCTGTCCCCTCCGGTCGAGTCCAGCATTAAAGTTTATCTCCTCAAGAGGGACTTTATACATGCAGTATAAATCCCTACTTGATAGAGTAAATTTGCCCGGCACCAAACCACAGCCAGACAATCATTCTGGTTGCAACGATGCTGGACAACACAGGTGTAAAAAAAAAAAAAAAAAAGGGTGTTTTGCCTTTTTCAGGAACAAATGAGATAAGTTTATCTTTTGCTTTGCTAAACTGCTCCTATGGACAAACTTCAGTGAGATATTTTACTTCAATGGTGAACTGCAGATCTACAAAAGAGTACAGTATTGCATAATTTCAAATACAAAGACACCTGAGGGCATTGGAGCCAGATAATAGGAATAACAAAAACCAATTTGTTAACTTTAACGTTATGACTTTCTGAATGATTGCATAAAATATTAATTAATTGTTTAAATGAGGTGTGCTGAATAAATGATTATGAGAAAGGTCATTCTGACTCAGTGCCCTCAGGCATGGACTACTAGAAGAGTCAATAAAAAAGGAAGTCTGTGGAAAAGAATAATTGTCTTTTTGTGTCCAGTGGAGTAACAGAGGACACTGAGGTGAGTGTGTTTGCATAAGATACCCCCAGTTGCATCTCCAAAAAATGAATCTAATTCAGCCCTTTGCATGACTAAGAAACATGATAACATGGCCATTTAGTATATTTACTGGAAGTAACATGGAAAGTATTTGAGCCCACAAAGCCATTCAATTTGAATAAATAAGATTACTAAAAAATTGATCGAATGTTGTTCAAAAATATCTTTATGAAAAAGAAAATAGCCAAAATGAACTTGAGTATCAGTTTTGAGTATCATGTACATGGCCAGACTTTAGTTCAGAGCAGGACATTATGTGGCACATACAACATAGATGCTGAGTAAAGACACATCTGGTGTAATGTTGTTCTGCATGCAGTACAAGAGATGCATATATTCTCTGTATCCACTGTAAACAGAGACAAAAACCTTCAAAAGACATCACTATAAAGCATAGGCATTATTTTATTTGGCATGTGCCATTACAAGTGTATTTTAAGACCTGTTAGGTGTACTTCTTGTATTCATTTAGTGGTATATTTTTTCATTTGTAAATACTATTCACTAAATACAAAATAAAAAGGAAATGAGGGATAGAAAAAAAGAGATTCACCAGACAGAAAGTAACAGGATCGGCTATTCGATGTAAACAGGAAACACCAGACAACCAACTGCTACCCCTGTAAGGAAACAGAAAACCATCTGCAACATCAAGAAAAACAAAGGTGACAATCATCTGAAGCTCCTACAAAAAGACAAACTAACTGGAAAAACAAATCATGACACAACAAATAAAAAGAAACACTAACATCACTGAAGTTTATGCTTAAGCCTACAAGACAACACAGTGACTGTGTCAGCGCAGTTAGCACCAGTGTTTGGCATGTTACTATTCATTAATTATAGTTACTAGTTACTTCTACCAAAAAGTAATGTACCTTCAACACAAAACAACTTGAGTGTATTCTCCAGGTTGAACCGTACCTCTCCACTTCCTCTCCATTACAGGAGAAGCACTTATATAGTCCCAACAAAGATGACATTTCTGTTCATCAACAAATCAGAATCTCATCTTACAATTGTAACGCAATCAGTAAACATCAAAAACAGTAAATAAGATTACTTGTTAATGAAAAAAATAACACTAATTTGTTGTTTTAATGCCATTATTCCCATCACTGATCAGAATGCAGGTTAATAGAGTTTAAAAATACACCAGATTTCCGGTGTGTGAAGTTTTTGGTGGACGGAAAATAAAAGAGGAGGTAAAATGCGTGTATTTATGTGGACCATGTCTTTCTGAGTTCATCTAGCAATAATATGAGAGCATGGTGCTTTGCTCACAATTAAAGGGATTACCAACTAATCAGAAGTTGGCTCATCATGAGCCAACACACTCACCTCACACTGATCATATCCTTGTGGCCAAGGCACATGAACAGTAAGAGGCATGGTGACAGGACCCTCACTGGACCCTGCCCGTCCATCAGGCTTTATGCACATGGCATTTATTTGGAATCCTCGCTGCATGGGTCCTACTTGCAAGTGCCAAAATGTGACAGGACAAAGGAGGGCCTGCACAGGGACTTATCCCACCACCTCCCAGGTGAAAGTCATGCACACTGACCAGTCAGCCAAAGGGATATCCCTGTGGCCAAGTAGCCATGGCACATGATCAGTCATAGGCATAGTAACAGGACCCACACCGTCACACATACAAGGGCCATATATTTATGTTTGTGTCAATAACAGTACACCTGCTTACTTACTGGTTGTCTTTATTCCTTGCCACTAATCCCTCAGTGACTATCAATATTCTGATATTAACATGTCAAAGACTTTACCTTGAATCAGACACAACAACCTTTTCTGATCACACCAACCAGAATAAAGATATATTTGGATTAAGGTATGATTATCTTGCTCATTTTACCTATGGTGTGTACATACAGCATCTTGATTTATTACACTATATTCTAGGTATTAGAATTTACAGATCGGCTTTCTATGAGTGACAACAGACTTGGTTTTTCAATTTGTTCATATCTTTAAGCATCTCATTACCTCTTTTGGGCTTATTTTCATTGACCGGTTGTTTGTTTTTGTCACAAGAGGTCTTTACACCAGCTTCATTGGGGTTTTGTAAAGTAAAGTAAATCTGCGGTAAAAAAGAAAAATAATTTGGAGGCCACATAGGTTAGCAATCCATGTTTGGAAAGGTGTGGCTATAATTAAGACTTGTATAGGTGTTAATATTGCAGTATGCAAAGTTAACGAAGGCAGCAATACTCAGCAAATTCTCTGTAGCATGTAAATAAGAGTATGAATGGGCTGCATGATGGTGTAGCTTCACAGGTTGAGCCTCAGCTGGAGAAAAGGCTTCAGAGAGTGACCTCTCCGGGTATCCTGACTTCCACCCACAGTCCAAAGACAAGCATGACAGGTTAATTGATCACTCTAAAATCTCCCCCAGTGTGAGTGCTGGGATAGGCTCCAGCTCCCATGCGACCCTGAATTGGATTAAGCGGTATAGAAGATGAATGAATGACTATGAATAAAATACTTGCAACACGTCTGCATCATATTTAATGTTGTCTTATTTAACTCAAGGTCAGAAGTTTATTATATTGCTGCTCCAGTTGTATTATATTGCTGTCATGTACATTACACATTGACAGTGTTAGCAAAGATGGCCCGGACCCCCACCTTATAATCATAAGCTGTTGGGTTGTGTCCAGTAAGCATTAAATTTACTCTTAACGTGACAGGTTATAAGGAGCCTGATTTTATGATGTTGTGTTCAGAGATAGTTTTAGATTTTTCGATGCATGAAACATTCAAAGTGAATAATGCTGCCATCCATATGATGACAGTCTATCTTGAAATTGCTTGTTTTCAACAAAAAACACAAAAATGCCCACATAAAGGGGAAGGCTTTGGTAAGTAAGTAATTTCAGAAAATATTTTTTACCTCCAACAGTCATATGATTCTGTTATAATGCTTTTTTCGTTTGAGTGCAATCATATATAACAGATATATAAAAAACTGCATACAATTTATGTGTGCAGTTCACAAAAAAGTATAATTTTTTGTGTTTTTCTTTCCTACATTTCCATCTATTGGCAAATATGGTCATTTGAAATAAGTACATGCAAGGGACATTGGGATAAATGGGGAGTTTAAGTGGAGGTAGATTTCTGGTGCTTCAGATGATAAGGGAAAACCAGACACAGAACTATGTACCACCACAAGCTGGCACTCACTCAAAGAGTTGCGATTAAAAAAAATAAAACAGTCAGTTAGACTGAGAGCTGCAAGAAATGAGCCAAGACTGTGAATCTACAGAGCACAGCAAAGAAATTGGTATAAATTAGATATGCAGTAAAAGATCAGTCCCGGTACTTCTTCACCTGTCCTCCTCCATAACTATCGGTATTATCATTCGGTCTCACCATAGTCGATAATGTCAAGACAGCATCACTCAGGCTGAAATCACCTGTTTGATGTGCTCTGGGAAACCTTTGTGCCTCATCACATTTTCTGTCTGATGCCCAGTGCTGCTCTTTAGGAGAATTCATCACATCCCATCCCCATCCTGTCCTGCACTCTCATCTCTCTAGCACACTCTGAACAACAACACCCTGTCCTCCATCTTTTCTCCCCACATCCCTCTATTTTTAGCCTCAGAAGTCCTCTACCTCATGCATTTATCCTGCTGATCAATTTCCCATCTGAAGGGCTATTTGAAAGTTGTGCTTTTGTTTTTCTTTCTTGCACTCGGCACTTTGCCACTTCTTGTTTCTGGCAGATACATTCATAACACGTCCCTGCCTCTCCGCTCTCTTTTGGCATTAGAAACATAAGTACTCACTTTGCGGGTTTTCATTAATCATTTTCTGTTGCTGTGACCAACAGACAACCTTGAGAACCCCATATGCCCACCCTGTAATGGTTCTAATTAAGCCTGTCCTGGCAAATTTAGCTTTCTTGCATGTCACTGTGCTGCTCAAAACCTTTTCCAAAACCCATTTTTCTCCCTTTTTTTCCACGGGGTCTGTTTCTTTTCTTTCTTTTTTAAATTCCCGTCCCCTTGCAGACATCTGTGTTCTCCTCTTCCTCTTCACAGCTTTTACCACTGCCACCTTGGAAATGTAATTGTGGCAGTGCTTGTGGGAAGCTTGGCAGATCTGCACTGGAAGCAAGGACATGAATGAGTGGCGTTCCATGACACACAGGTGGCCTCCACTGGCACAAGAGACCAACGAGCTCCTTGGCTATCAAAAATCTCCAACATAACTCAGGTAATTAAATTAACCATCCTGACAGTGTGTTCATTTGATACATTGCAGAGCTAAACTCTACCACCACTTTTATTCTCTACACTATATCATAGTCATCCCCCCTGTTATTTTATCTTGTTGTAGCTGGCCATTTTGAGAAGACGATACTGTGTCTTTTATTAATTTTATATGATATTTTTTAAATTATTCATATGATAGCTGATGAACATTTTCTTAAACTGTGATCAAATTCAAGTGGTGAAGCAGACTCCTGAGCAACTCATTACCTACCATCAGCATTGACATTTAAGTGTCACAGTTAGCGTGATCAATTGCTCGGTGTCCACTTCTGTTGCAACACTTAACACAACTCATCAACATGGGGGATGAGAGTGAAGTGAGAAGGGGGAAAAAAAAATAGAAGTAGAAGCTGACAGAAAATCAGCCGAACATGTGCAGAAAAAAAGTGATTGTGTTGAAAAAGGCCATTGTTAACAGGCAACCTCTCACCGTATTCTTGTATCTGTCAGCAAGATTTGTCCTCCGGGTAAGAAGATGCAGGAGGTAATTATTGCAGATTGGAGAAGTTGGCATTTTGCCATGTTGTAAATGTTAAAATCACCGTTTTATCCCTGTTTTAAAAAGTTTTCTTGAAGCTAAGTAGCTTGACCTAAATAAACAACCAAAATGAACTCCAAAGGGAAAAAGAAATTGTTGAAAGTAATGGTCCCTTGAAGGGAATTCCCCATTTTTCCTGGATGGAAGTGTTTTTAGTTGTGCTTTCATCTGTCATGGTTGGGGACTGGAGCGCATTCCAGCTGGCATTGAGACAGCAGTGGGATATACCCTGGACAGGTTGCCAGTCCACCGTAACTACCTTGCAGTCCACATGTAACTTAAAGAATGGGTACTTTCAAACCCTAATTACGTTTTAAATTTTGAAGTTCACATGGCTCTCATTGCTCCAAGTAAAGAAATAAATACAGGTTAGTAAAGAAGAAATAACTGAACAAAGCTGAAATACAAAAATAACTAATTGTGGAGGATTTCAATTAAAGCTAATCTATTTTAATTCAAAACAATAAAAACAATAAAAATAGATTTCTTGGGTTAAAATAAACAGAACTGAAAGTATTAGTGCACAGGGTGCATGTTCCAACCTCAGCATCCTCCTACCAGTATATTCACCATCTCTCTTCTGTATATGCCTAAACCATCTTAGTCTGTCTTCTCCTTGAAATCTTTACAGATTTGTACCCAATATAAGATCATCTGATACTGATCTCCTTTATTGATCCAAAGATTTGGTGTGTGCTACTCTGTATCTTCTTTTTTCCCTCTTCTTTTTACCCTCTGGCATTTTTTCCAGTCCTTACCTCTTCTTCGTGTTATTGTATAGCAGAAATACATTTGATACCTTTTAAAATATGCTTTGCTATTTGAGTATAATCTGTATATAAAGCCTTTTGATATGCATTGTCTCTCTTATGCATGGATCATTGATCCTATCTATTTTGACTGCCAAACAGAACCTCAAAAATTTCTGCTACATCCACTCCTGCCTGCTTACTTTTCAAAAAAGATAACTGTCTCCAAACCACACAACATTGCTGGACAAATTACTATCTTGAGCACCCTTCCTTTCTTGCTGAGACATCACAGCTCCACGTGGAGTGTAAAGTCTATATCATTACCAAATCAAGAGCCGAATATGAATCATCATCAGTGCATGGCAATTGATTGTAATCACACAGTTATAATATGGGTAGACATGGAAAATGTATGCATTCCTGTAAGCTTTGTGGGAAAAACGTAGAGAATACAGTTAAGGTACAAGGTTAGAGCCTTGGTTTTGGGCAAGTTTCAGTCTCCATACTCCAGTCCTCGAGATCTACTATCTTGAAGATGTCATTGTTTCTCTTCTGCAACGCACCTGACACAGATCAATGGCTTATCAAAAGGCTGGTGCATAAGCTGAAAGGTTGTTGGAATATTATTTTCCTTTGAATCACATGTGTTGTAGCAGGGAATGTAAAACAGGGTGGTAGATTTAACTGCCCAGAATTTGGTGAGCACTGCTATACACCATGCTGTCATACAGTATTTAGCTAATATATGTTCTGTCATGAGAGTGGGCCAGTATATGTAATTAACAGTTTTCACCCATAGAATGCTTTTTTGAGGGGTGCAACTGCAAAACTATCCTGTTAATAAATTTCACTATTACTGGTGCCCCTTAGGGCTATCACTTATATTGTCGTCAGTTTCTCAGGAACAATATGTAACTCTCAGGGATAAAATGTTCAGAAAAGTGGTGTGGATTCATAGATTCTATGTTTCAAATCCATAATGGGTGATTCATGATAACAAATATGATTAATCAGGTATAGGTTTATTCAGTCCTCAGTCATCATCCATGTGGTGGTCTCGCTCTTTGTGCCACATTTCTCAGTTACTTTCTCTGTTACTCACCTCTCTCTCTTGTTTGACAGCGTTGGTGCGGCAGGAAGGGGCGTGGCCGAGTTTCATTGCAGGATTATCATTTACACCTGTTACTCATCACGGTCGTCAGCACCACTCCATAAGCCAGTCTCATTCCTATTTTCAGTGCCGGATGATTTCCTTTGCTCATGTCGCTTGTCTCTGGACTTACCTTGTTACGGCTCCCGTCTTCTCCAGTCTCTGGATGTTTCTCAGCAGGGTTTTTTCTGTTGGCAGTTTCGCTCTTGTTACTTTGTGAAAGATCCACTATTGCTCTACGTCAGCAATACATTTTTTGGAAATCTGCATTCTGGGTCTCGGTGTTGATTCTGCCTCACGGCACATAACAATCCATAATACAGATAACAAAACAAAATACAAACAAGGATGATTTTTTAGTTTTCTAAAAAAGACTGAATAGGCTGAAGCAGAAGCTAAACACTTATATGCTTAGCCTTCATTCCAATCATAAAATACTTTTTATTTTTCTATATCACATTTCACAATCATCACAGTCACATTTTTACAATGAAAAGCATTGCTATCACTGCTATGTTGCAAAGAAACCTTAATTATAAAGGGTGACTAAGAAAATAGTTTCTGTTGTGTTTGTTTCAGTACAAGTATTTTTTTTCAGAAAGCCAAGACTTGAGAGAATGAAAATGGATGATCTGTATGTTATTTCTACTGTTCTAAGTACTACTCTATTCTACACTACTCTAAGTACTGTTGGTGATAACTTCTGTTTTGTATTTGTAGTTGATCTTTGAGGTGTTATATCTATTGATACATTCATTTCACATAATTTTAGCCTCATAATCTGACAACTCTCAATAAATACCAATCTCTTTATGTTGACCGGACTTAAAAGGTTTAAAGTTCAACAATCATTTTAAAATGAAAACAACAAGCAGACCAAATATAGCTAAAACTGACTTGGAGTTTTTAGGGTTAAGCAATAAGGCACAGTAACAACAAAAGACAAGACTTCCAGCAGAGACATGGCTACAGGAAGGGTTGTAACGATATGCACTTGTGGAAGTTCATTACATTGGCTCTTTGTCTAAACTCACCGTACCCTTGGTCGTCCCCGAAATTAAAGATCATTTTTAATCACTTTGATAATGGAAGCTACTTTTTTTGTTAAGAGGAAGCTCTGATAGATATAAGAGTTTATGGGAGCTGACAAGGGACATTGCACTGAGGGCATTAGAACTGGCAGCCTGTCAAATAGCCTACTGGAAAAAAACAGCAAGTCAAGAGAGGAATACAAAGACGGAGAGTGGCAGAGGAGAGACAAAGCTCGTGAGGGCAACCAGCAGATCAGCAGAGAAGACAAGTTTCCACTCTACCATCTTCCTGTACTTTATTCTCCACCTCCTCATCTTTCCAAAGTCCATTAATTACAGTATAAGACACAGGAGGGATGCTGATAGCTCTCATTAGGCAACAACAAATAGCCAGGACACAGGAAACTTAATCAGCTGGGGACCAGAGATCGTTCGGTTGTATTAAGGAGTTTCTCTATCTCTCAACAAGATAGCAGTTCTCGCAGAGTGGAGAGTTAAATGAATTTAACATCGCTGATATGTATGATTGTACTGTGTATATTTTTTTTCCAAAGCCACTACATTCTTTAAAAGTGATCCCTTTCAAATCCTTGCTTTCATCAATTTTATGTATTTTTTCGTTGTGTTAGAAAAGAGGTTTGACACCACAATGTCAACTGGTGGCATCGACTTCCCTTATTATGTCCGCCTCATTCAATAAATGCATTCACTTTCTTCTCCCCTCTGCATGACTTCTTGCCTGACGATGCCCCTTAATATCTTAACAATTGTTGCACACCTCTTTAATTTTGCATGCTCTATTGTGTCACTGGCCTGGCTTTATGTCATGTATTTATCATTGCATTCACAAGGTTTGCTCATAAGCAGGAAAACAGATCACACAGGGTTTGTGTAGACCTAGATTTAATCTGCATGGGCCCTACTGTCAAACCAAGTGGGTAACCACAGCGATGATTATCTTAATTAAAGTCTGTGTCATTGGGAAATGTGCATAAACAAGCAATAATGTAACACCCTATCCAAAGCACATCATCAGCCCCTTCCAGAGTAAGTCAATGCTTACCTCTGCTCATAAGCCTTAGAAGCAGCAATCAGATTTCCTAGTCAATAACGTGCCCTCATAAGGAGCAGAAAATAAGGAAATAAAATGGTGGATGCAATATTCCAGATGGGATGTTGCCCACGCATTTGCGCTTTGTCAATAATTGTCAATATTTTCTAATCTCTCAAAATGACTTGGAAGGCGCATATCGGAAAGCACTTTTGGTATGCAAATCAGGATGCTATTCATCATCCACGATGGATGGGCTCAGGAGATGGGATGAAGGATGTCAGAGAAAAATGGGGTGCAGAGAAATTTGTCTCACCCCTGCGCACCTTTTCCCCTCCACCCCACCCTTTTTCTCTAGTCTTTAGCTTATCACCTCTGCCAGCCCTTACTGCTAGTTTCCAAATTCCCCCCAAATAAAATCTGCCCTACTGTTGTCCTCCATTTGCCAACTCTGTCGTGTTGGTGGGTAACCTCTTTTTCTTTCTCCTCTCTGCTTGGCTCTCTGTGCATGTTCTCAGGTTTATATTGCAGAGATCTGTTCTTTCCCTCTTTTCTCCTTCAGGCCATGTGCAGGTCATTCCCATTTTTACAGCCCACAGAATAGCTCTTGTGTTCAGAATACAAAGGTCTTTCTAATTTGTGGGCTGTGCTTTAATTTAATCATTCGGAAGGAGGTTTATTCTGTTGATGCTGCAGAAAGCTCCCTCTCCTCCCTCAAACTTTCCCTTCCTTCATTACAGACCTGTTGTAATTAACAACATCCCGCTAAAGTTACACGGTAATTTGATGAACCCCAAATTAAATTCGCTGGCCATTATTTTTTCCCATTAGCACGTTTGAGTCCCCATCTCACATTCTCAATAATCAAGAAACAACAGCGTCCATGAGCTTGGTCAGACGCTGTTGGCGGAAGAGCTGGTGTTGCCATTTGATGTCTGGGTTCACCGGAGCACCCCAGCTGCATATAAATGACAGCGATGATCGGCGAATCACCGTCGATTGAGACCCGATTATTACATCCCTTGCTTGTAAATGCTGTCACCCTTTGGTGCCAGCTTCATCCAGCAGGGCAAAAAGATGGTTTGTGGGATGCCCCCTCCCTCCATTTGCTGCCATATCAGCCTGAACTAAAGGGTAATTGTTGTTTTTCAGCAGATGGTTAAGCAGCTTAGCTCTCAGTACAGTTATAGACTAACATGAGATGCCCTTCATGTCATTAAATCATCTGACATGTGATCAGCGGTGGTGGTTTAGGGTGTAAAACAACTAATATGAAGACTTTTGGTGTTGTGCTGTCATGGGGCCAGGCAAGCAGTGTTCTTGTTGCCATGTGCCACACAGCCACTCGTGTCAGTTCTTTGATCCAAACACAAACTATAACTGATCTTCTCTGAGAAGTTGTCGTGTGGTTTTTATTTTACAAGCCAATTTTTCTACTCTGCCTCTGTGTGATAGTGGGCATTACTCATATCACTGCTGCCAGCTTGACTAGAACATCAGACTAGTGAGCAGAGGCCAGTTTGGTCATATCGGGCACAAACTTGAACACACAACAATGCACACACATTAACACGCCAAGATGAATAATACGCTGGTTTTATCGCTTCCTGTCAGTAATCCTTTGCAAAGATGGTCTCCAAAGTGTGCTTTGTATGAAACCAAGGCCTTGAGTCTCTCCTTGAGTGACTAAAGTGAATTTACACTATGAACTGCGCTTCTCTCAGTTTGCAGGAGAATCAAAAGCCATGGACTTGAGTGTGAGTTTTGTGGCATTTAAACATTCTCAGTTCAAAAGGAGTTGCTTTAAAGATAATGTTTTACGGGGATGCTGCTAAATGGAAGCTGTTTGGTAGAGTAGATGCTCATAGATGGGAGAATATTTAAAAGCGCAGCTCTTTATTTGATATTTGTGAAGATTCACTGCTTATCTACAACTTACGAGAAGCTCTTGCTATATCTGTCTCATACTGAGGTCATACAGATACAGAATCAGACACGGAGATGCCGTGCATCATGGATTATCTCACCGATAATAATCTCGGATTTCTAGAGAAAATGTCTCGGATGTCTTTTTCCTGAGTAATCTGGGCTGTCACATCTTAAAAATCTTATCATCAAGACAAAAACTATGGAGGGTTTACCCACAATTCAAAGTATGTGCACGAGAACAAGCTACTGCTGTCCAGGTGCTATGCTCAGTGGCGGATTTAGGGAAGTTTGGGCCCTAGGCGAAGGCAGACATGGGGCCCTTAGTAGGGCAACATGCATTGAGATGATTTACCTTTATACAGCTCAAATTTGGACAGCAGCAAAAAGCCGGTTGAAGGTGTTCTCAGTGGTGCTGAAATTTCAACACACAACACAACAGGTAAATTAGCGCCTT
>JAVQJG010088042.1:0-19115 GCA_036024015.1 Craterocephalus amniculus | reverse complement strand
TTGTCAGTCAGAGAGTTTTCAGCCTTTTGGTAGCAGTAATGAGTATAACCCAGTTGCTTTAACCTCTTAAGGCCCATTTATCCTCCCTGACGGACGTAATTTGGGGCGTCCGTTCCAAGCGTCTCCATGCGTCGCTGCCTTCATGCTTCCATGCGTCGTTTCTGTTGCTACGGCTAACCTCCGCTAAGCGGCAATGCTGAGTTAATTATAAACTCCGCGATACAACGTTAGATTCAAACATCGATTGGCGGCACAAACGCGCTGTTATAAAGTTGTTTATAACCACCAACACACCCTGAACACTTGTAGAGCTTTATTTCTAAAGCTTGTGCAACTTCTAATGTATTTTTCGCCGTCTTCATTCTTCTTCTACGGTTCTCTTCTTCCTGTTTATCTTCTTCTTCCCTGGTTTGTTTCTGCTCCACTTTGCTCAACACTGACCCCCCGGTTTCCGGTGGTATTACTCCGTCGTCTGCGTCGAGTGACGGATGCACAAGGAGCCTGAAAACGCACCAAAAACGCACAAAATTGACGCAGAAGACGGACGAAACCTTCCGTGCGTGTGCGTATCCGTCTTTTGCGTCGAGCATAAATGGGCCTTAAAACGATTCGATTCTGTATCGATTCTCAATTCAAACGGATCATAATTCACATTCAATCCCATTTTAGTAACAAAAGGTGCTGATTAACTCTGTTCCGCAACAAGCCAGAAACAGCTCTGAGGAATTGTTTCATCAGTTTAGCATTTTCATCCATAAACGATTTAAACGTAGCTAACCTGGCAAAGTTTAGCATGCCTTTGTCATTTAGTAGCAGTTTTGAAAGTCAAGCAAATAAATTTTACCCTTTTAAAAAGTGTATTCTTGGAAATTTTGAAATGATTCTGAATCTTGATGACCAAGAATCTTCATTCCAATTAAATTTTTTTGCAAGCATTTTCAGGGTTATCGACCAAACCTTGGATAGCAATGAAAGAGCTATTTTATCATTAAATAACACATATGTAGGGGTTTTTTATGCCAGTTACTTTTTTTAACCCTTAAAGCCCAACCCAAGAAAAAATTGAGCAGACAAGTCCAATTTTACAAATCTCAAGTCTTTCTTTTGCCCTTTAACAAAGTATGGGGCAAAAAATTTAAAAATCTTTTCTTTGTATATCTAAAATGTATCAATATATGATATGTCAAAGTTATTATAGTGTAGTCTCCTGCTTCCTGGTGTCCATTAGTGAGCAGGAGATAAGTATCATTTTATCTACAACAGGGTTTTGAGCAAAGTTTTTACCAAAAACTGATGCAAAATGTCTCAGAAATGGCAAAAGTGTCCCAAATGATGCATTAATAGGGCTTTATAGGGTTAAACATCTACTGAGCCCATGTCCAAATGTTGAAACGTTGCAGAGGAATTTTGAGGGGAGCTAATAGCTATAAACTTCTCAAAACTGCTACCCGAAAAATATTTTTTCGCAATATATAACAGTTTAAAACTTAGATTAGCTGTTTGAAGAAGTGCTTTTAACAGTCTCTTCTGCATCAGACAGCAGTTTGCTTTATAACTATTTTCTCAACCAAAGGATGTCCATGTTGGTTTTTATAAACATAGGAGCTGCCCAGTATATCCTGCTACCACTCAGCTGTGGACTCCCAATTGTGGCAACATAGAAAACAAAGAATGAAAAGCCTGGAAAAGCATATACGCCTGCCATCTTTTAAAAGTACTGCCTAGTATTAAATTGTCCAGTAAGTTTGACAAACACATGATGGATTTGAGTGAACTAGAATTAAACTAAAGCTAGAGTTTGATGGGGTTCATGTAACCTGTCATGTTTACATAGTTAAAGGCACCACCTAAAAGGCTGAAGTCTGGACAAAGACTGAAAACAAATGAAACTGAGGTAAATTAGGGTTTAGTTTACCAGCTAATTAGTGACCTTTTACAATCACTAGTACTCAGTCTGACGAAGCTTAACAGCCACTTACAATTTTCTGTTTTATTTATTAAACCAACAGTGACATTTTTTCTAAATTTAATGAGAAAAAACTGTGGTTTTTAATGGTGGATCCCCAAACTGTAAAACAACCAATTTAAAAATCCAATTCATTTTCTATTGCAGGAATGGACTGGTGTCAGGTTGCTAATGGCAACTGTGAATTCATGTGTCTTGGTGCACCTCAAGTGGGCAGCCATCCCCCCAAATACACCTGTGTCTGTCCAGATGGCATGATGCTAGCCAGGGATATGACATCATGTGTACCCGGTGGGTGAATTGTTACAAACTACTACTGAAATATTCAGACATAAATAGCTAAAGCAGCAACTTTACATCTGTTTCTTCGATACCACAGCCGTGCCGACAACTCCAGCTTCAGAGACCCAAGCTCCAACCACCAGTACTCCTTATCTGCCACCCAGAACCAGACCGAAGACCACAATGAAGCCTCCGGTCCGCACCACCGCAAAGCCTTTTGTTATCACCAGCACCACCAGCAAGCCAGTCCAACGCATGACCAAAGCGCCGATCAGGACCACCACGCCTCTACCGAAGACGCCCCCGCCTCAGCCGGAGATGCCCACAACCCCCCACACCACAGCCGAGGCTCCGGCCACCTCTCCAGGCAAGTTACCGAAGTGGTGACTTAGCATGTTTTTGATGAGTATGATTTGCTCTCGGCAACGTGACCAACCACCCTTTAGCCGCTCAGCTTCATGTATCATTAACTCACGCTGTTGTGTTAACCTTTCCCTCAGATGCTCCACGTAAAGTTGATGCACCCAAATCTGGCCCCACCCCTGGACTGGTTCTTTACTTTGTCTTACCTTTGGGTGAGTTCTGGTATCAGCTGCTGCCGATTAAATTCCAAATATTTGCCAAATCGTAATGTTTTTTTTTGTCTCACTCGATTCTTTCTTTTATCAAACAGCAATCATTTCTCTGGTGGCTGTTGGTGGTTTGCTGCTCTGGAGGAACTACAGGCGGAAGAACACCAACACGATTCATTTTGACAACCCTGTCTATCAGAAAACCACCGAGGACCAGGTGCACATTTGGAGGAGCCACAGCCCTGATGGTTACACCTACCCAAAGGTAAATACTTAGTAGTCTTACTGTTAATTTATGTATGTATATTGTGCAGTCTGCAGCATCTTGTATGTCTAACAATCTTTAATTTCTATCCTTTTAGAAACAAATCGTTAGTTTGGATGAAGAAGCAGACAATCCAGCCTTCAGTGAAAACTAAGGAGCCTACATTCAAAGTCCTCTCGCCTTTTTACCTCATGCAGTGCAAAGATATGGATGTCAAAGCTTGTATCTGTCAACCTTTAACCACTGTATCCTCAGACAGCGGGAAAACAGAGCGCGAGAGGACTTTTTTTCCATTTCCAAAACAAACAATTCTTTTAGTTACAGGATTTTTCTTTGCAGAATATTCAAGCTTTTTATTTTGACGGTACAACTGGAGGAAAGTGTCTTTACCGAAGCTACACTGTGTTTTGATTTTTGATGTAACTAGCTACATTCAGCGCAACTTCTGAACGGTCTTTTCTTAAAATTTTTCTCAGACAGACTTCAGACGTTTTATAAATATCCATCTGGGAGAAAGTGATAAGAAGTCAATGGAGCATTATTATCTTGCACTATTTATGAAAAGGAGACAAACCGTTTAATTACTAAGCCAATTGGAGGAGTTTATTACTTTAACTGCCGTTGTCAACTATTTGTACTTAAGCAAATCAGCTGACAGTAGCATTATATTAATAGTTTTGACTTAAATGTCAAACTTTTTCCTTTCCGTTCACCATACCATAAATCATGCTTGCAGCAGTTTAATCACTGTGACTTTAATCTGTTCCATATTGAGTGTAACATTTGGAGTTTTACACCAGCATTTGTGCAAAAGCATCCAAAAGGACTCAACCTTGCTGCTGCAGATGACCTGAAAGAAAAACCCACACAGCACATGACGATTTTTGTTATTATACTTTCTGTGTATAGTTTCTCGAAAGTTTCCAGATGCCCCTGTAGATCCAGGCGGCTGATTTGTGATCAGCTTTCTGTGCACTGGACACCCAGCTTTAAATTTTCCACAGCCTCTTTTTAGGGGCACCACATTCCTGGGCGGCTGAAAACCTTTGATGCAGCCATGTGTGACCAACAGGGCCGGGTCTCAAGCCGCGAACGGTGGCACGTGTATGTTTATATGCTCCCTCTGGACCAGTTTGCCTTACACCTGAGTTCCTCTCAGAAAAACACCACGTGTCCTGTTGAGATTTTAAAACACAGATTTTAGGACTTTTGAAATCATTCAGTTGGATTGAAGGGAAATTTGTGCCTTTTGAGGAAATATTTTGTTTCTGTTGTTCATTTTGGGTGCTGTTGAACTCAGTGGATGTAAACCTGCTAGCGGTGAACTGTTTTAGGAATATGGCAGCGATGCATACGTATGAGGTTTTTAAGAACAAAGACTTCAATGTGCTGTCTGTTATTGACTATTGTTAGAAAGATGAGCAGATACATAACTACCACTGAAGTCAGTTTTTTATTCACTGAGTGACTGCATTTTAAGTGTGTAAATATAATGTTCATAAATGTACATATTTGTTCTCAACTGTTTTTGGTGATGACTGTACATAAATAAATGCTTCTATTTATTACAGAACTAATCCTGTCTTCAGTTTGTTTTTAAAAGTTTATGAATTGTCTCTTATTTTTCAGTCAACATCAAGAAAACAGATTTTTGAATTTTCAATTAAATGTCTTCTCTGCTTTTCATTGGGTGGGACAGGCTGAAAAGGCTTAGTATTGAATTTGGATAGCAAGATGTCAAGTTACGATGACAAAAAGAACATGGTGGAAGAAAAAAATATTTTCGTACATCAGTGCTCATGTTAACATGTAAGTGTGATAGATTTAAATTAAAAAACTAATTTATTCTTTTTAAAGTACAAACAATGAATCAGAAGCCCAAATGTCCAAGTTTCCAAAAGGAAAGATACTGTACGTAGGAAATCTCACCAAATTTAGATTTCTGACTGAAAGTCAAGGTAACTTCACCAGCTCAAACCATAAACCCCAACATGGCTCCTCTGCCTGGTAAAAGCTGCTGTAATAACCATTTATTTTATTGTCAGTCACATATCATCATCCAGACTCGGGCACATCTCTACATCATATGTTGCTATTAGCTTGTATTGCTAATAATACTGAAGCTAACTCAGGCAATAGACAGGAATCCCCCTGCTTCAGTTTTTCAGCTCCAAGCTGGGTCAGGATCAACTAAATTACTGGAGTGATCTAACGTTAACAGAAAAAAACAGACATGTTAACTTTCATTTTAACATGGTCAAGTTTTTTTGTTTAGTTTTTTACTATTATCTGCATGTGCTTTGTATTTTCCATGTGTAATGTATTGCTATGCTTTAGGGACTGGCTGCAGATGGAATTTAGCTCAGAGCAACAATCTGGTTCCTCTAATTGTAGTCCTGTTATTCTCATATGGACACAGGTTCAAGCCCAACACGTGCCAGAACTGCAGAAAATCATTTAACATACTGAGTATCCAGGACTGCTCCAACAACCCACAAGGTGTTTTCATAAAAATAAAAATAAAAACCTCATCCATAATGGAACTAAATCTTTGTGCTGATGTCATGGTAATACTGTGTTAGTAGTAATAGTGTGAAAAAGGATGTGAGAGGTAAAACCAACCAAATGTGACTGTGCGGTCCTGTCGCTATGCCTTTGATTGATGACATGTCCTGGCTACTTGACCTTAAAGATATCCCACTTTGGCTGACTGGTCAATGAGCATGACTTTTACACTGGAGGTTGTGGGAATTCTCGTCACACAAAGGGATTTATAAAAGCCAAGGTCAGAGTCTGTTTCATGTTGTCTCAACAGTTTGTGAAATAAAGTGACCTTAGATCACCTTAGATTAGACAGAACTACAGAGGAAATCATTGTTACAGTCATACTGGTACGTTGGGTTTTGAAATTAGTTACATATGTTCCTAATTACATGAAGATTGTGAATATATTTCATATGAGTCTATTTGTAGAGATATAGATACATAGGACACATTTGTGTGCATTTGTCTCTCTTTCTTTTAGTGTTGTGTGCAGTAGCCATGGAATCATTGCTAATTGTAGCTAACTCAGTCAGTGAACATAATGAACTTCAGCGCGGCTATATTACTAACTCAGGTTTCAAAGTTCTTCTTCTGGAGCTAATGGACTTGGCAAAGCACATAAACAAAGCTAAACTTCTTCTGCATGTATGTTTGGTTGGACTTCCTGTGTCAGATTTTCACCCAGAATAGTGTGTGCATACTGTTTGTTGCTTGCATGTAGTATTTAACGCTTAGATAAAGTTGAATGGACGGTGGACTGTACTTGTATAGTTTTCTATAATCTGTAGTCTATATACTCACATTTATGTCATATATTATACTTATACCAACTCAGTTCTACTATAGACGTTCCCCCAAATGTCATAGACAGGTGTAGAGGTAACTTGAAGTTCAGGTTTTTTTTGCCCAAGGACCCTTGGACATGTAGTCAGGGAGAAGCCTCTCTTTCTACGCATGATTTGTATACTCTCTTTCTATCCTCACTTTGGGCTCTCACGTTCTTCGTCAACGGTCACCCTTTCTGTCGTTTCCACCCCCAACCGGTCGAGGCCGCCCTCCCTGAGCCGGGTTCTGCTGGATGTTTTGCCTTCCTTTTAAAAGGGAGTTTTTCTCCCCACCTTCGCCTGAAGCTTGCTCAGAAGGGGATTGATCAAAGACTCTTTTCGATGCAGTATGTTGGTTTCCTTACTGTACATAGGCTATTTGTTATCATTGGCTAGTATGTATGTATGTATATATAAATGTATGACAATCAGATTTCCTTAAACTGATTGTCAGTGAAGCGCCATGAGATGACATTGTTATGAATTGACAAATCGCTATACAAATAAAGTTGAATTGAAATAAATTGAACTGAACTACTGACATTTTGACACAATGAGCAGCTTGCATAGAGCAGTTTGGAATGCATCCAAAAATAACCAGATGCAATAGCATGTATTTTATTTGGATAAAATAAAGATATGGTTAGATCTACTGCTGCAATTCTCCCTTATTTAGGTCAGTGACGTAAGTCCACGTGAAAAAGCACTTCATCAACAAGCTAAAAGAGGACATGTCACCGCTGTCATTTGGAGTCAGACATACAACACTTGGATCAATAACGCAGTCCCTCTCCCGTTCATGTACACTACAGTACAAGGACAGTAGCCGCATTAATGGCCTAGTTGAGCCACAAGCTGCTTGACTAAACTCCATTAAATGTGCTAAATATGTGCAAATATAGCTGCCCCCCTTTCTTTTAAGGGCAAACTTAATGTGACATTGTAGTTTTTCCAAGGCAATTTTATTTACAGAAGAGGAAGGTTGAACTTGATTACTACCGTTGACATTGCAGAATAATTTCAACACCAGATCCACTTGCTTGAAACTTCAGCATCTTACCTTCATCTCAGTTTTTCAGCTTCCCTGTTCATATGTGACCCAGTTTTCATGCAGTCATGCTTATAAACAACTTCTCCACTGAACTCTGCTTTTCCACTTCGATGCTGCAGAATTCAAGATAAGTAAAAAGCTGGTTTATGTTAAGTGTCAATTACTCGGAAACTGCCCCTCCCCCCCCCTTCCTTTCCCCCCCTTCCTTTCCCCCTAGCCAATGCAAAGCCAATCACCGTATGTCTCACATTTCTCCATGATGTTAAGGTAGCCATATGGTTTTTGTATCCAGTCAAAGCTGGTAACATGAAGCCTGTTTGTTTTTTCTGTGACTCTGCACTTCGATAGAAAACAGCCGTTTTCCTAGAAAGTAAGGTGTGAAAGTGAAAACAGACGGGTGGGTTTTCGCAGTGGGAAAAACAACAACAGTGAAGGGTTGCCTTGATCTTTTACATTTATGAGGTCTTATTTATAAATCATTTCCCCTGCGGGTTTTAAAATGCCTCATGTTTAATTCTCACACTACATACAGCAGAACTTTTCTTTTCATTTGAAAAGTAAGAAAAGAATAAAATTATCAAATGACTCAAGTAAAAGAGTTATACTTATTTCAATATCCTTATTTCAGACATTAAGTAAGCTGTAAAATCAGGATAAAGACAAGATAAAAAGGAACCCTTTGGCTAAATGTAACACATTCAGGAGTTTTCCTATGTTTTTAATATGCTCTATCCCCGTCAAATAACCAAGTAATTTATATCTAAATAAATTGGCTTTGTTCATAGGCTGCTTAATCCAGGTTTTGTTGAAAATGTGATAGTAAAACATACCAGCCATCGTGCAGCTCTGTGAGCCTGCACACGTGTTGTCAAACCCACTATGACTGCTGCATATCAAGTGCAAAGTTCAAGGCTGACGGAGAGAGGAAGTGTCGAGCTGATAACCCGAGTAAAAAGATGCTATGACATATCTATAAGCTGGTGGGTAACATGAGAAAACTAACAGACTTTCAGGGCCCCTTTTCAGAGGAAAATCTAAGCCATTGACCGTTTAGATGATAAATGAATGAGGATAAAGCTCTCCTGATTTGACCCTGGTGATAGAAACTTTGTCTGAGGCTGCAAGTTCGGGGTACAGTTTGTTTCTGTTATACAAACGGCAGGAAATGTCTGTTTTCTACAGACAGATTTGAAATCATTGATCATTTATTTCGCCACTAACATCTGAGTACAGACAGACCGTTCTAGTTACTCCACAGATGGATGTAGTGATACTTCCGATAAGTCACAGTTTCAAGGTGACTTGTTTAGAGTGTGTCACAGTTTAATGGTCATTTCTCTTTTGAATTGTTTTGTGAAGTTGGTGTGAAGGTATAGGTTAGAGTTACATAACAAATTATTGTCTGTATATATAAGTGTAAACATTCTGAGAAAGTTCCAGCAGATTTCAGCTGGTGTGACGCAACGTCACTGCTCACCCGATGCTTAATAAACAACAGCAGTCAGCTGGCCGACCAGCATCACTGACCTTTACTCAGGCTGTGTTTTGCTCGATCAACCTCATTTTCAAGGCCCACTCTGCTCATCAGAGAACAACTTGACCAAGTGTTCCACAGTTTCATGTTAATTCAACAAACTTTTACACCAAGAACAAGAAGTGCATTAAATGTAAATAGGACAGTCAGAAAGTTTAAAGTGCTCCTCTGGCATATTTTTCCATTTTGTTTCCTTGTGGTGCAAAGTTAATAGTAACTTCTGAGGGATTTCTATCATTGTATCAACATAACATTCCTGACATGTTGAAGTGTCCATGAAGAGACAGAAGAAAATGAAGATGAAGACGAAGGAAAGCAAAGTAAAGTTATATATATGTATTAGGGGTGTAACGATTTATTTTAACGATTCGATTCATATCATGGTTTGTGGTTACAATTCGATCAATGAACGACACTAGTTAATTTAGAACGATACAATCCGAAACGATTCAGTGACTTCAAATCGATTCAGTATATCTATCAACAACTATTATCAAAAATTCAACCAGTGTGATTGTCATAAATACCAGGATGCTGGACAGTGAAGGGAAGTTTCTTAGTAAGAGGAATCTTAGTTCCTTGCAAGGGAATCAAGCATAAATTGAAATTATAGGTATAAACAAAAGAAGAAACAATAATTAATAGAAAATCTATTCACAACTTTTTTTGTATTTATTAAGTTCACCTCTCCAAGTTGAATCAACAGGGGCTAAACCTTTTGTGGCATTATTTTAAATAATTATACAATTTTTTTAAAAATGAAAGTGCAGTTAGTGCAAACAATGTTTTAATAACCTGCTACTTCCACTGTTTTCTCAACAAAAAAGTGCAACAATAAAATCTTCCATACTTCGATCCAAAGTATTATTTCTCAATATCGATTCAAATCCATATTGACCTTTTACAACGATAATAGATGGATAAATATTGATTTTACTACGATCTTGTCAAGCACATATCAATCTGTTGAATCATAGGAATATAAAATCGATATATCGATTAATCGTTATATCCCTAAAGGTGTGACGAAGGTTTTATATTCTTATTTGCACTATTTACCATTCCTTCAGTTCTGACCAGCATATGATCTGCCAATGAAAACTGTTCCCTCAGCAGAAAACTGCCACCACCATAATGCATTTTATATTTCAGGCTAAATCTGTTTACGTTCAGTGTATAAAAAAACACATGAGTAAAAAAAAAAAACTAAAAAAAAAAAACACATGAGCAAATGCTTTTCTCTTCACCACACAACAAAAGAAAGTCACCACAACACCAAATAATTGGGGGATTACACACAGGTGAACTTAACTTAACATATAAAACTAATTTGGCAGAAACAGATATTAATTAAAAGTCTCACAGCAAAGGGGGATTCAGGGATTTTCCATTTGTTGTTGTTATGCACATATTTTGCACCCCCCCCCCCCCCCCCCCCCCACTCCCCCCCCCCACCCCTTACTTTCAAACCATGAATCTATTTGTGAGTTACTCCATTATGATCCAAAATATTTCCATTTCAGTTCCAGATTTTGATGGAACCAACCATGAAAAACCTTTACAGAATAAAAATAATGTCAACTTTTCAGTGATGTCTGTAGCTTAGTTGTTTTTTCTATAATCATAATTCAATCTTTCATTTATGACCATGTACACTTTTTGCTTCAGGTTTGGTCTTATATAAAATAAATCTGAAAACACAGTACAAATGAATCATTGTGTGGCGGTTAGCACGATGGGCACAGTGTTCCACATTGACTTGCCTCCTTGGATCTTCCATTAGATCTTCAGTAAACATCCTCTTACTTATCTGTGTGGTGATACTTCAAATATACACCACCTACTCATCAGCAATTTTATTTACGTTATGTGGGATGTTGTTTACAAAGGTACAACTTGATCAACATTGACTCATTGTCGGATCATATTAGATAGATTTTTTTATGTCATCAGAGCTCAATATCTAGAAGAGCATGCAATTTCATAATGTAAGTGTAAGCATTCATTAATGGTCTATACAGTTGGGGTTTTTTTATCCAAATTTGGTCATTTTCTGATGAACAGAAGTTCCATTTTCCACCTTCCTCTTAGTGGTGGTACCACCATGGTGGTGGTGGGAGGGTTGGAGAGTCATTTGTGATTTTTTAGAAATTAAAAAACACTATGTTCACTGTTACTATATTCATTAATTCATTCGTTTTTCAGCCAGTTAGTCCTCTATTGTCAATTCCTGGGATATTGTGCACTGGCTGATTTAGATAATTTATGAGAAGCAAGCTGTCTTTCTGTTTATTTTGTTATTTCTTGAGATGATTCTAAACCATACATAAACGATTACATTCATGAACAAAATACAGATTCCAAACACTAAACTGACGGGAATAATAATTTATTAATTAAACATTTTTTGACACTGAAACCAAAAACTCAGAATTTCCTTAGAGCGTCAACAAAAGGTGCTTCTGCACCCCCTACTGGACCACATACGCAATCTTAATCTGGTAATAGTCACCGGAAACCACGTGATCTCATTTCCAACGTGTGTCTCTAGCAGCTGGGATGTTTTCTCTTCATTAATGCACACCTGTTATTCATTTTGTTGAGTATACGTTTATTTAAAAAAAAAAAAAAAAACATGTCTGGAAAGTCGGAGCTGAAAATTAACACGCAGTTTGCGCAAAAATACGAGAAGTACCGACAGAAGGAGGAGTTGCAAAGACGTAAGTGTGTCTATGCTAGCTAGCTAGCCAGCTAAGTGTCGTGCTAACAGCTCAACGTGGGGACTGCAGCTACTCTTCTCAGACGCTTCGTGATCACTCAGTTTTTTTTTGTGTTTGTGCAGTGAAAGATCGATATGGAGACCGAGCCGAAGAGAGCGTCTCTGAGTCTTCTGAGTCCAGCTCTGATGACAGTGAAGTGGTTGGTAGCATCCCTACTCTTATCATCTACGCCAACCTGTTGTTTTACCTCTTTTTTTTGAAAAAAAAAAAAAAAGCAGTCCTTGGTATAATTAATTTAATTAGGTTTTAACAAATATCTCCTCTGCAGGAGCTGGATCCTGATGTTGAGAGGGACTTTTACAGAACATTGTCTCTGCTGAAGAAAAAAGACCCAAAGATTTATGAGGAAAATGCCAAATTTTACTCAGAAGGTGAGTAAATCTATTCATCAACCTGCTTTTAAAGGGTTTGTAATGTAATTCTGATTGACTGACTGCCATGTTGGTTTGGTTTCAGATGCATCTGATGGTGATGCAAAGCCTTCAACCTCAAAGAAAGAGAAAGTTAAGCCCATGTACCTCAGGGACTATGAACGTAGAGTCATACTGGAAAAGGAAGGGTGAGTGACTTCATTTAGCTTACTACCATGTTAAAATGTCACAGTGTAAACAAAACCTTTTTTTGCCCGAAAATAATCTGAACTGAATTTCTACGGGGCTGACATTTATTGATTTACCACAGCAGTTTGACTAAATCATTCATTCTGCTTAGAAATAAATCCAGAAGTGTGCATTATCATTCAAACAATATAACAATAAATTTGTCTTAAAATCAATTTAAAAGGTAATTAAAGTATCCAATATTTGTTGGAAATAATTAAATGGTTTATATAAATAAGCAAATGTCTGGAAAATTTGACACATGGAACATACTCTCACTGACATACAGCCACATTCAACATTGAACAGTCCCATATTGTGGGTATGATGTGTAGTACATTTCATAGATGCATTATTATTCCAAATGAGTTTTCCATAGTCTCATTATTGTTAAACCATCTACCTGATGGCAGCAGTTCAGGTACACCATATTCTGGCTGTGAGCAGTCCTGCAGTATGTTTTTTGGCTTTCTCGAGGAGGCCAGATCTGTGAAGTTCTTCCAGAGAGGGGACAGCTGACTATGTCCTAAATGGTCTTTTTGACCTCCTCCTAGCACTTTTTGTTGCATGTTAAAGTGTCAGACCTAAACTATGTGCCGTAGATAAACAGGATCAGAAAGTGATGCCGTTCAGAAAAATCCATTCCCTGAAAGAACTTGAGAGATGCTTCCGAGCTGATCCATCTACTGAAGCCTCACCAAAATGGTCTCCATGGAGGGCTGGCTGTGGGGAAAGTTGTGCTAAAAGAGGTGAAATTTTTTGGGGAAAAAGGCTAAGGTATGCCAGCCTTCCTAGCCTGTACCTCAACGTTATTGAAGCAGTCTGGGAAAGTCTGGACAGAACAGAACAAACGGCAGAAAACATCTGAAGTTCTTTCAAGAAGCCTGGAGGTATACTCTTAAAGGTTAGTTTTAATAAATTACAAGAAGAGAAAAAAGTGCACCACTGAACTTGGTTTCAGCCTCATGGAGCTGCTGTGTGTAGCTCTGTACGTTCCCTGATGTGGACCCGTCACAAAGCCTAATTTCCACAACGGAGCACAGTTCTATGAGAAAAATTAGCTGTGAGAAGGTTGAAATATCAGAAAACAGGATTATAAGCTAAAATGGCTTTTATCTTGCAGTAAATATGAAGATGATGATGACAGCGACGATGAGGAAGCTGCCAAGAGGAAAGAGGTGAGGAAGCTTTCCTGAAATGTGTTCAGTCATGACATGAAATTACTTCTGTGAACCTCTTCATCAACCTGTATTTTGTCCTGAAGAGAGCGGCCTCTCCCAGCTATGTGCAGGAGCAGGAGGAGCTGAAAGAGGGGTAAGATGAAGCCTGCATGCATCCTGCACACAGTTTTAGACAGTTTACAGAAATCCAAATCACTCCACAGCTTCCGCAAGTTTATTGAGGATAGCGATGATGAAGATGATGGCATCTCCAAGCTGTTGACCAAACGGGTCAAAACACAGGAAGAGAAGGTCAGAAAATGCCACCAGTTGATTTATTAAATAAACTATCAAAAGAGTACTTCCCAGTTTGAGATGACATGGTGTGTATGGGTTGTAGGATAAAGAAGAGGCGGATTATATGGAGTGGCTGAAAGGCCAGGCTGAGCTCGAGGGTCCGGAGGAGGTCAAGGACATGGTGAGTGTTCAGACTGGAGAGGGCCCGGGTTGGAACTGGAGTAAAACATGGGAGCGATTAATGTCTGCTAACAGGAAGGGGAAATTGAAGAATCCAGTATTGGGATTTTTTTTCATTTCACAATTTTTTAAAAATCTATTTTTTTGTTTAGCAGCAAAAAAATGTTTCTTTTTTTGTCAGGCATTTTATTAGCAGAATCTTGGTCTGACTACTGTTCTTCCTTTTTTTTATTGAAATTAAAATGAGCACAAATTCTTTGTAAACTTTTTGCTTTTCTGCACAAAAATATGCAATATCAAAAAATCACGAATCGCAATTTAAATCAAATCTGCAGTCAAAAAAATGGTAAAGAAATCAAACTGGGAGGAAAGCATGTCGTCCCAGCTCTCTGCTAATGACCCTGATTCCTGCCTGCAGAAATACTTGCGAGACTACTGGAATGACCCCCAGCTGGATGAGAAGGAGCGTTTCCTCAGAGATTACGTGCTGAACAAGGGTTACCTCGATGAAGATGATGACCGGTGGGCTGCTCCATAAGATCTCACTTTCATTCGATGTAAAGCGATGAAGCGGCGTCTGTACGCGGCTTGCTTTTACATCCAGTCTGCTCACATCCAGGATCCCAACCTACGAGGAGGTGGTCCAGGATGACGTGGAGGACTCGGAGGAGGAAGGGGAGACTTTCTTGGAGCGTCAAGAAAACTTTGAGAGAAGCTACAACTTCCGCTTCGAGGAACCGGATTCTCAGAAGATTAAGACCTTCCCCCGAAATATCGCCACGTCCGTACGCTCCAAGGATGACCGCAGGAAACTCAAAAGAGAGGAAGTGAAAGAAAGGAAGGAGAAGGTGTGAATCGCAGAACATCTAAATGTTTTTCCTCTTTTGGATGAAATGCTCCTTCACTGATCGGCTGACGTAAATGACTTCAGGAGAAAGAGCAGAAGCGAGAACAACTGAAGCAGCTGAAGAACCTGAAGAGGAAAGAGATCATGGAGAAGCTGAAGAAGCTCCATGAGCTGACCGGCAACGAGCAGCTGGCTTTCGGTCAGGCTGACCTCGAGGGAGACTTCGATCCGAACCAGCACGACCAGCTCATGCAGGTCAGTGTGTGAACACACTCGTCTAAGATGCACCCACTGCTGTTTGGCTAATTTCTTACTATAAAACATTACTCAATTCATGTTTTGGTATGATTTACTGAATGCAGAAATTCTTTGGAGATGAATACTACGGAGAAGTGGAAATGGAGAAGCCTCAGTTTGAGGATGATGATGAGATGGAAGGTGAGTCTGTGTTTGTTTTGACTGCAGAAATGATTCAGTTTTAGAGCTTTTTATAGGGTCCTGGGTGATCTGATCACAACTGGGCAGCTCTGATGGGAACCAGCTCAGGATGGTCTCAGAACCAGCTGTATGTTTCATCTGACTCCTGTAACAAAATTGGCGCCTCGCTGGCTCTAACTTTTTGTTGGTTTAGGTAGAAGCTGGGAGGAATATTCCAATATATTATATCTTGATGTTGACCACAATAATGCTGCCTGGTGTACCTTTTTTTTAAATCTATATAATTAGAAGCATTTTAAGGACGGACTTGGGTCTGGAGGGCCTGGGTTCAAGTCCTCTGGCTGGTAAAAAGGATGAATCACTGTGGGCCTATGAGAGACCCTGAACCCCAGCTGCTCCCTGGGGGCCAAGGTCTGACCTGGCAGCCTCCTGATCTAACTATGATTTGATCTGAATGCAGAGAAGAGTTTTCAGTTGGAATTGGAAAAGAATAAATGATCAGCATGATGTTTCTGTCATACCGTCATCAGCTGCAACGCTGCTGTACTCCTATAGAGAGCAGTTACATACATCACAATGTCACCTGGGTTAAACTATCTGCAGACATTTAGAACTGCCGCTCCACAGGCTTTGCTTCTTCGCTGAATGCACACAGAGGGATGCAGCTCCATAGGAAAAGATGTGCAGTGAATCAGCAAAGTGCAAAATGTTTTCACTGAGATGGACATGGAATTTGTTTTGATCCTGTTTTATCGCCTGTCTGACTGGGTTTATCGAAACGAAGCAGAGTGGCTGAAATCTTGTGACTGCAGTGTTTAAATATCCAGTCTGTAGCTTTTTCTGCTCAATTTAGATTAATCAAGTAAAATAACTTCAACCTGGATGGATGTGTGAGAAGTTAAACTAATGTTGGCACTCAGTGTTCCTCTCATTTTGCATCAATTGGATCAGAAGATTTGGTTTTTGCACATTGAGCGGCTAACCGAGGATGCATGTGGGGGCATTTTGTACCATCAGATGTGAACACATAAAACTTGATGCTTTCCACTTCCCATCAGATCACACATGGGAGGGAATCTCTTAGCACCTCATGATTCAGAGCTGCCATTAGTGCATCTTCTGTTTCTTCTATTGGAGACTTTTTGTGAAATGGTCATTTCTAAGTAAAATATTTGAACTGATATATTTCTAACTTAAAGAAGATGGAGATGTGATCAGCTAACTTGAGAGCTAAGCTTGCCAACATATTGAAAATAATGTAATGAAATGCCTCTTGATACCTAAATGTGAACAAGCCTTTCAGCTTGTGCTTATTGCTGCTTCTCACCACATTAAACTACTAAGCTTCATATGTAAGCTGCAACTTAGTTTGGACTTTTTTCTTCCAGCTTTAGCCCATTAAGTTTGCTGCCAAATTTGACCGTTGTTTTAAGGTTTGCATTGTGTTTACCACAGGGCACTGGAACTGGGACACGTGGACCGGAGAGGAGCAAAACGAGTACGCTGAAGAAGAGTGTGATGGGGAGGACTACGACGCCTCGGGACCCTACTGTGAGGATGAAAACTTCATTGTGAGTCAGTCTGCTCTTCTAAAGCCAAGTTTTGTTCTGATGGCAGACCGGCCCGCCAACAGTCTTCCTCTGTTTCTACAGATGGATGCAGACTACGACCCCAGCCAGCACTCTGTCTCAAAGAGGAAGAAGAAAAAGGAGAGGAAGAAGATGAAGAAGGAGGATATGCCACAGATGGGCAAAAAGAGGAACAAGTCTTACTTCGCCGAGGTCATCACCAAAGCCAAGCCCGTGTTTGATCCTGGTGAGTGTGAGCAGAACAGTGGAGTGTGTCTGTCCCCATGCTGGGCTCATCTAACAGAAAGCTGTTTGTTTCAGAGGAGAAGAGCTTTGAGCAGTACTTAGACGAGTTCTACAAGCTGGACTATGAGGACATCATCGACGACCTGCCGTGCCGCTTTCGCTACAGGCAGGTGCTGCCCAACGACTTCGGCCTTAGCACAGACGAGGTGAGAACCAGAGAGCATTGTTCACAGCTGATGATCAGAGACAGGAAAATAAAAATCAGAAGTAACGGAAGACTGATATTTAGTTTCAAGGCTGCACAGTTTTATTCCCAGTCGTTGTTTTGGTTTCTCATAATTAAATGAACGTGTTTGATATTTAAAATACAAATCAAGTCTCACTAAATCGATGTTACCCAGAAGCTGTGCTGATTTCTGACAAGATTGTTAAAAAGTTATTTTTCTTTTTTTAATCAAATGTTTAATTTTAAGGATACATGACTGTCATTTTAACAGGATTTTGATCTTGGAAACAGTTTAGTCATGATTCCTAAAGGAAACCAACGTTCATAAGAGAAAATAAAACAGGACAATACATACGTGGAGGAGGATGCAACACTACACTTGATGTTTCAGGCACATGAACAAAGTAGTTTTACACACCTGAAACCCGCAGATATTCCCAGGAATCAAACAGACTGACTCTTCTGACCTGTAAAAGTGTTCTGGCTCTGAGCAAAGTTAAAAGTGAGAGAGAATCAAAATCATCATTTTCTAATTTTTGATGGCGTTTCAGAGTCTCCCTGCTGTTGAATACACACGAAGTGCCAGGAAATGTAATCATCTGTTTCCGGTATTTCCCCTTTTTGAATTGCCGCCAGAAAACACACCTGTATGACTATTATCTGATGTCGTATAATGATGAGCAGCCCCCCCGCACAGAAACTTTCCACACACGCCCCCTTCGAAATGTCTTTGTTCCGTTCGCACCTCTTCTCTGCTGCCATTTGAAAGCAGAAAAAATGGTGAAGCCCCGCCGTGCTTTCCCCTGGCTGTGCCAGCGGTGTGCAAACTTCTTCCGCCTCCTCCTCCAATTCTGGTTCGAATATATAAGGCTGGTTCTCCTAAAACGCCATGGCTAATGATATTAGCAGTGAAGGCAATGGCTGCCAGCCAATCACGGAGTGTAGTTCATAGTGATGATGGATGATGTCGACGTTTTACATGCATTTCTTAATGAAGTTGCCAGATAAGCTCAAACGACGGCAAAAAGGGCAAAACAATGTGTTATTCACCAAACACACATACAGAGCACTTTGGACAGCCTTTTAAGAAGGTTCTGAATCATTACAGACCCAACAAATTTTTTTTGGGCTACTTATAACTAGGGGTGTCACGATTCTCCCTATCTTCGATTTTAGGGTCACGATTCGATTCTCGATTTTGTTCTCTTCTTACAACAGAGGCCAATGCCATTTGTAGTAGTCTAGTCTGCGATCACAGTTTTAGTAATGAAATTTTGCACAGTAAATCATATTTCAAAAGATGGGACAAGTAATTGAATTTCATTTTTGTGTAATGTATCACAAATGGCAGTAATATCTACATGGATGATTCAATTTGTACTTTAATACGGGAAATTAAGTGATACTTACTTTTTTTTTTTAGTAATACACTGTAACAAAACAGGTCCTATGATAACTGGTTTAGCAATATGTAACAGTGTTTTATCCAGAGTCAAGGCTGGTTTATACTCGCGCGTAGCCTCCGTGCGGCGGGACCCGCAGAGGCTACGCAGACCCTCTGTGTGTTTTATACTCGTACGTAAAGCCACTTTCACACTGAAATTAGCACGTCAACGCGGGTTTTTCAAAGCCGCGTTAACCCGCGATCAATCGGCATTTGGCTCCTTTCACATCGCCAAAAAAAACGCGCGTCTGATCCTCTGCTGGCAGCTGCGTTGCTCACAGATGTGAGTCTG